>JAAOAK010000089.1:0-128950 GCA_013396175.1 Fusarium denticulatum | reverse complement strand
CTGTAACGGTTAACGCCCTGTCCGTCATCGCCCTAGTTACTAAATCGGGGGGTCCTGGTGCCTAGTTTCACTGCGCGATCTGCCCGGACATAACTGATAAAGCCACCGTCAGAGCCACTTTTCGACACCCCATTAAACCACCCTCCTCCATCCAACATCACACCTCACAAGGATATTCATCATCACCACCATCTTCTTTTTTCTTTTTCTTCCTTTTTATCAAAAACAAACTGCTTTTCCTTGTATCGTAAAACTTTCAACATGTTGTCTTCCGCTGGATCGCTGCTTATGCGGCGCGATAACATGCCAAAGCCTGATCTTGGCTATGAGCTTCAGCAACTCCCCGACTGGTCGAGATTCGTATTCCTCGCCAACTTCATCCTCTTCCTCCCCGTCTTTGTTCTTGTAAGTACTGCCTTGACCGATACTCACCTGTATACGCTAACACATCTCAGATCAACTACACCTTCGAAAAGGTCTTCCCCGTTCTCGCCATCGTCGAAGATGAGAAACCTCCCGCTTACGAACCTCTCCCCGTCGAGCCTCTCGCCAACGATGACATGCCCAAGCCCACCTCTGCGTCCTCTATTCCCGTCGCTGGCCAGGGCCGCCCCATTACTTCGTCTTTCCGAGCTACCTGGCGCCTACTCCGATCTACTGGTGGTTTCCGCGCCATCTTCCGTGGTCTGCCCTGCTTCATCGCCCAGGCTGTCGTCACGGCTCTCATCAACGGCATCACCTATACCGTCATCCCTTATTCCTTTGTTCTGTCCAACTTGATCGGTTCTCTCGTCTGCGTTCAGCTCAGCGCCGCCTGGGTTCACATCGTCATCACGCCTCCTTCTCCTCTCAAGTTCTGGAGCCGTCTCCCTCCTTTCAAGACCACTTTCGCCGCCACCTGGAGACCTACTCTCATCTTCTGGGCTGCCTCTCAGATCGTCAACCTTGGCACCTTTGGTGTTCTCTACCTCTTTGGCGGCGACCAGACCACTGAGATTCCTCAGCTCCAGGGCCTCGGCAGCGTTTTCGGCATCCTCCTCGTCGCTGTCCTTCTCCAGGTCGCCATCCAGATTCCCGCCTACGTTGTTCTCGTTCGAGTCCAGGCCTCTCTTCTCCCCGCTGACGCCGACACCATCATTCCTTTCGACCGCTCTTTCAACGGCCGTATCGAGCCCGTTGTTGTTGGTGGCCTTGGCTATGCTACTGTTCGCGACGCCTGGTCCAGCTTCTCCAAGTCTGCCTGGCGCCGTATTGTCATGCTCAGCGTCAAGATCGTCGCTGTCACCTTTGCTGCTCTCTGTGTCATCTTCGCCGTCATCATCCCTCAGGTCATCCTCTTGGCTTCCATGGGAGCTGACAATGGTGACGGCAACCAGGACATCAAGATGTAAATGAATGATCCGCGCTTTCTACGTACGACTTGTCACTTGATGATATCCCCTTTGGTTAACTGCCTGTTGTTCTTTGTCTACAAAGGCATGTAAACGGATCAGATTGTAAAGCTTTCCGTCAAGAATACCACTCTGTTATAACTCTTTGATATAAGCAAGAAATAAAAATAAAATGTTTGTTTTGTTAGAATTTCAATCAATTCATTGACTCTCTTATACTTCGTGCCTTTAGCTATGTGGTCGTGACAAGACTCGTGCAAGCTTCCTCCACTGCTGCTGCTGCTGATATTTGTCTCATCTCCTATCTCCTCTCTCTCACACTCTCCTTCGACTCATCTCATCTCGTCTCTCGCGCCCAGAGCGCCAGCCATATAACAATTCCATCCGTCCTGCCATAGTCCCATCGCGATGCCTGTCATAAATCCAAATCATCGTAGCCGCCCTATCCTCTATCGCCTTCTTATAGTAGAAGCAGAAAAAAAAAGAGACAAAAACAGAAATCGGGGGGAACAAAGTAGAAAGCAGCAGAAGAGAAGAAGAGAGAAACCTTTTAGAAAGCTTTGTCGAACGGGGGCATCGTTGAATGGAAAAAGGTGGGGTATGAAAAGGAGGCATGTTTGTGTCTAACAGATCTTGCTCGCAACGCCGTGCCCATAAGGTAAGCAAAAAAAGCAGCGAGCTTCTTTTTCTTCTTTTATTCATCTTCTTTCCCTCATTATGTTGTCTATGACTTTGTGAAGAACCAACTGGCACGCTTGCTGCTGCTACCGCTGCTGGTGTTGCCTTCGCTCTGGCCCTGAAGGTTCTGGATCGTGGGAATGCTGGGGGCGTCGTTGCCACCGCCGCCTCCTCGAAGAGGCTTGGCGATCCTGCTGCCGGCGTTGGCAAAGCTAAAGCCACCAGGCGAGTTAAGACCGCGAGTGCTGCCGGCCTTGGCCAGCTCGAGTCGCTCCTTGACAGCGGCAAGCTGAACCTCGAACCTAGATGATCGTTAGTGAACTTCATTAGAAAAGGAGTGTCGTTCAGGGGTACATACTTGTGGTTCGCTGCGGCCATCTTCTCCTGACTATCCTGTAGCAGGCTCTCCAGGCTCTGGATACGCTCGTTTCGTGCAATCAGCTTGCGCTCAGCGATAGCAACCTCCTTCTTGAGAGCAGAGTTCTGCTCGACCAGCTGGCGCTGGACCTGGGTGAGTTGCTCCAGGTTCCTCTCGAGGAAGGCCATCTTCTTCTGTTGCGCCCTGTTGTTGGACGATCGGAGAACGTTGTTATATTGCTCTCGGGTCTCGTCAAGGGAAATCTCGAGCTCGACGACTCGCTCGCATCGGTTCTGAAGGTCACGCATGAGACTCTTCTTCATGACGTCAAACTCGGCGATCTGTTGCTGGATCGTCTTGCCGTTAGCCATTGGCGCAGTAGCGCCAGCCTTGACACGCTGTTGAAGATCCTCGATAAGAGTCTTCATTCTTGTGTTCTCAGCAGCCTTCTGAGCAATATCCTCCTTCAACTCTTCGACAAACTGCGACTGAGCAGTCTGGCGGTTCGCAAAAGCGTTCTCAAGTCGGGCCTTGACCTCCTCGATATCTTCAGGGCCCAAGTTACGGGTAAGAATCTCCTCGTACTCGGCCTGAACCGCCTCAAGACGGGCTTCAAGTTCTTGCCTCCTCCTTGAGTCGGACTCGCTTGAGGAAGTGCTGTACATGGAAAGCTCTGCTTGTCGGACGATGCCCTGGGTCTCCACCAATCGAGCCTTGAGTGCCTTAAACTCATCGGGTGCGATGTTGTCGCCAGTCGCACTGAGCTCATGAAGTGAGTCGACCTTCTCGATCGTCTCAGCGATATGGCGCTCATTCTCGCTAAACACTTCACCACCCAAGTCGAAGCCAGCCATCATCTTGGCCATCTTCTCAGCCTTCTTCTTCTCCTTCTCGTCGAGAGCGGCACCACTCTCCTTGGCGCTCATCTTGACATCAAGGAGCTGCTGCTTCACCTCGTCGAGTTCGGTGGTGAGTTCCGAGTTAGCCTCCTTCAAAGCGTCCATTGTGATCTGAGCTTCCTTGCTCTCAAATGTGAGCCTCTCCAGTTGCATCTTGAATTCGTTAACCTCGGTTGTGAGCTTCTCGTTCTCCTTGCCGACTTTGCTGTCGTGATCCTTGAGGTAGGCCAGCTCCTCCTTGGTCTCTCGCAGTTGCTTCTCAGCCGACGCAGCTTGAGACTCCTTCTCCGAGATCTGGTCCTGCAGTTCGTTCTCTCGTCGTAGGAACTCCTCCCTCTCGTCCTTGTCAAGCGGTAAGCTGGGAGTGCCAGCTCGTTCGGATATCGCAGGTGTTTCTGATCGGCTGTCTGATATTAATGAGGGAGTGGATGGTCGTGTGGATGTCCTGGCATCAGCCTTGGTTCTAGCAACAGCATCGGTGGTCAAAGGTGTGGCCCATCTCTCCTTGGGGACAGCTTCACCAGCACGCCACATCTGGATTTCGCCCTCGAGGGAGGAGATATAGCTCTCGAAGTTCGTAACCTGTCCTTGCGCTTTCTTGAGAAGGGACTTGAGTTCGGCAGGGCTCAGCTCTGCGTTGACCTTGGCCTTGTTCTTGATCGACTTGGCTCGCATACCGAATCTTAGTGTACCCAATGTTTCGGCATCATTGTAACTGCTGGGGGAACAGTTGATGATAAGGGTTGTCCGACTGTTACCACCGAGAGACTCTTGCAAGATACGGGTCAACTTGGAATCTCGGTAAGGAATATGTGAGGATTTGCCATCGGTCAAGGCGTTGATGACCATTCCCAGGGCACTCAAACTCTTGTTGATCTTTTTGGCTTCCTCCAGGGTCTGTCCACTGGCACCCGTCTTCCCAACCTTTTCACTACCGGCCAAATCGACAAGGAATAGCTGTCCGCTTTTTGCTGAGCCGGTTTCGACATTCTTCTGTGTGATGGTGATGACAAAGATGGAGTGGGATCGTGAGGACTCCTGGTTCATGTTCGTGGCGGCGACAGCTCGGGCATTTCCACCTCTCCTCATGACCTCGTACACTTCTTGGACACTCGAAACGTAGATTTCCAAAAGACCCTTGACATATACACCTCTGTTCTTCTCTTCGTGAACGGGCAGGTTGTCGTTCTGCGGTGCAAGCAGATCTCGAATCCTCTCCATGTAGATTTCCATATAACTGACGCGGACCGTGTACTCGATGGTGCCGGGACTGGACATGATGCTGGCAAAGATCTGCTCGACGATACGGGGAATAATACCTCGACCCTCATCGTCGTCGATGTTGGTGCCCATCATGGTATAAGACTTACCGGCACCGGTCTGGCCGTAGGCGAAGACGGTTCCGTTGTATCCATTGAGAATATCGTCGACGGTAGATCGGATCGAAAAGTCGAAAATGTCTTGTTGTTTACATCCCATATCAAAGACTCGGTCAAAGGTGAAGCTACCCTGCGCCTCCTTGGACTGCCGAACATGTTAGCTGTGAGGTTTCACCGTATGTTGACGTTGCCGTGAACAGTAACGCAACGGAAAGCAAAGCAACGCAAATGGCAAGACATACGGCGACGGTACAGGTATCCTCGCCATCGAAGGATACGATGGGCTTTCCGCCCGACTCAAGCTCGACCTTGTTCTGAGGTCGAAACCTGGCCACGACCTTGATACTATTTGCGGACGACATGTTGAACGCAGGCTGTGTGTCACGCAACAAACGTTATCATCGGCCGCGGTGCTTGCTATCGTCCCGAGAGAAAGGAAAAAAAGTCGGGCTCGATCGTTGGTTGCTCTGAAGCGAACCCTTCAGGGGGGGTGAGGGGGGTCGCAGAAGATGCGGGCCGCAAGTTTGTTGTAATGAGCCACAAAATGGCGGCGAGAGGGGGGACCTCAAACAAAGAGAGAGAGGATACGAGGATAATAAAGGGACGTTTAGACTTCGATAAAGGGAGATGGGCTCTAAACAAAGGCCGAGTCGTGGGTGCAGATCAAGGCAGAGCCAAGATGAAGCAGGGTTTCCTGATTCGCTGGCAGGGCGTACGGTTGTATATAGAATAATATGCACGATAATGTTGTTTAGGTGTGGTTTGACGTGCGATCAGCAATAAAAAGTATCGACGACTGTCAACAACAAATGAATGCTAACCTAACGTCCCAGGTGTGTTGTTGGCAACCAGAGGCGGTGGGCATTTGTTGGAGAATGGGGTCCGAAAGGTGATAGGTCAGACACAGAGAGACGCGCGCCAAGAGGGGCCGAAACGGGGACTCACCCTCAAGCGTGAGGGCTGCTCCAGGGGGGTAGGTGTCCTATAATTTAGGGGACTCTTTAGAGGTTTTGGGTTTTTTACCCCTTGGAGATTAGGCCTCCCGGAGGGATGTGCCTAGAAAGAACGTTGAACTTTGAAGCTGTGGCCCAGATTGTTGGTCTTGTTCCACTTGACGGTGCAATTTGGAGATTTGCCGGGGTCTTTGGCTCACTGTTATCAGGTATCGGGTTGTTGCGTCGAGGGGTTCATCATGGTGCCGTCAGTAGTCAACACACTACCTATTATGGCAAATGGCCAATGATTAGCCTCAAGCATTCGGTATGAAGTGCATTAAATTGTATTAAAAGTCCGCTCAAGGCAATGAGTGCTTTACAAAGGGAGGATATTAAGTTCATGCAACAATAACAAGCGTTTATTAGGCGTTCTTTGGCAAAGTGTCACATGAAACCAAACGATAAGAGTCATTAAACATGTCACCATTCCTGACAAGCAAGGACACACAATGCACCCCCACCATTCGACACATTCCACTTCATTAGCAAGCATAAGGTAGTTAGTTCACTTGGCTGAGAGTCATTCTCGGGCAATAAACAAAGGCGCTACAAGAAACATTAAACTCCTTTCTTCATGATGAACCCTCGTGATATCATAAGCTAACGTTCCCGGGGCTTCCTGGACGCTTGCAACGCCTCGAATGCAGTTTAGTCAGTTTAAACTCCTCGCACCCCAAAACGCCATGTACATAAAATGCGTTGCAGCTTTAGGCTGCAGAGCACTTTCATTCTTTGAGCAACCTGATCTGTCACCTTGCTGGACAGGTCGACGTTGGCATACCGTTCTCTGTCTTTTTAGAGTTTGGCCATTCAGTCTTCCCAGCTCTTCTCCACCGTCTCTCTGACACGCTTGGTGTACTCCTTTCGGTTGTCCTTGTATAGGTTGGAAGCTTCGACGTTTGCAGGTGAACCAGTGTTAGGGTCGTTAAGTAAACTGTAGAAAGATCAGCATACGCCTTTAAGCGGCTACTATTTATGCTGCCCACCTTTGAATACTGGTCAAGACAGCGGCGACATCGTACGTAGGACTCCATCGATTTTGCAGAATGTCGAGACAGAGCTCTCCGGTGGCGTAGACGTTGGGGTGGAACATCTGGCTGATGAACTTGACTTGTGGAGGCTTGTTGGGATATTGCTCTTCGAACTGCATCACAAGTCGAAAGGTGCCATCTTCAAAGGGAGTGTCTGCGGGGCCGATGATGACGGCGTTCCTACAAGACGTATGATGAGTATTTGTGTTCAGGGTCGGCGATGTCGACGAGGGCGTACGAACCAGGTCATGACATTGTCTGGTACAGGGGAAGCAGAGACGCCGGCGGGAGGATCGGTCTGCATGCGCTATCGCGGGAGTCAGCGAGGTTTGACCTGGAGGCGATCATCAAAAATTGCGAACCTTGAAGTCTCGCATGAGACGGCGACGAGCGGCGGTAGACATGATAGCGACTGGGTCAAAAGGCGAGAACGGATGTAAGGATAGAAGCTGAATGCTGTTGAACGAGAGAAATCGTTACGTGAATCCTGTGCTTGAAGAATATTTCTACCAGGCGAAATGATTTGCATGCACGGTTCACTGTCTTGAGATTTGGCGGTGCAAGATGATGAGCGGAAATGGAGATTGGTCATGGACAGGTTGGTCGATGATTCAGATTCCACAGTGGAGGAGTTGGGTGATGCAATCTACCAATCAAGCATGCCTATCGGTCTGGCCTATCAATGCACGGTGAGAGGTCCACCTCGCGGTTGGCTCACCTGCTCACCGAGAACGCCGCACGTGACCCGGACGAGCCGCAACAACTTCGAACCATCCTCGGAGCCTACAAAGACTTGAAAGATGTTTGGTTTGCTTTATAAGCATCGAATCCTCTTTCTAGTCTTGATTAGGAACTTTTCTTGGACCAAATTGATCCCATGTTCATATGCTGACTGTCAAAATGCTTATTTTATATCCCCCACTACCCGGAGCTTTCACATGGTCGCGGGGGACGAAGGCCGCTCTGAGAACTAAACTATGGGATTTCGGAACCGACAAGTAATTCCGATGAAGGAGAAGCTATTAGATTGAAGTAAATTACACGATAATTATACAGGCAGCGGTGGAAAGAGTCCGTCCCCGGATTTTACAAATAGGTACCTCAGACTGGCAGCCAATGTCACCGTTTAGCTTGTACCCCAGGTTCGACGTCACCTGCGAAAAGTCCCCCGGATTTGTAGTTCTCGGCATGGGAGAGCTTGTGGCCGCCACCTCGGGCCCTCCCCCGCTGAAAGCCGAAGAGGACCGAAGCGGATGTATATTGCCATATTACTACGATACCCGAGGTCGTCCTGTCTTCTCTTACTTATTCCTTCAATCCATTCCCATCCTCTTCTTTCTCTCCGTTCTGCCTGTCCTGTTACGTCTTGGTACCCCCTCATATACACCAAAATGTCTCCTGCTCAACTAAGATCCGCTGGACGGCTGGCCCAGCTCGCTGGACATGTGAATGGCGCGCGACAGTTCTCTACACGGCCTGCTCTGCGCAAGGAGATCCAGGACGCTTATATCCTGAGCGCTGCTCGAACTCCCACAGCAAAGGTACAGTATCCTATAATTCGACTAATGGTTGTACCGATTTATTAACATATTCCTAGTTCAATGGCTCGTTCCTGTCAGTATCGGCTCCAAAGCTCGGCGCTGTCGCTATCAAGTCGGCCCTGGAAAAGTCAAAGGTCCCCGTCGAGAAGATCACCGATGTATACATGGGCAATGTGCTCCAGGGTTCCGTTGGTCAAGCGCCTGCTCGACAGGCCGCCATCTTCGCTGGTCTACCCAAGGAGATCGAGGCTACCACTATTAACAAGGTCTGCGCTTCTGGACTCAAGGCCGTTGCTCTGGCTGCCCAGAACATTCAGCTGGGTCTCTCTGAGGCTCAGATCGCCGGTGGAATGGAGAACATGTCACAGGTCCCATACTACGTGCCCCGCGCCAGTGGTCTTCCTGCCTTTGGCCATGTCAAGATGGAGGATGGCCTTATTAAGGACGGTCTGACTGACGTTTATGATCAATTCCACATGGGCAACTGCGCCGAGAACACTGTCAAGAACTACAAGATCACCCGCGAGCAGCAGGACGAGTACGCTATTCAGTCATACCGCAATGCGCAAAAGGCTTGGGCCGACAAGGCCTTTGCTGACGAGATCGCCCCCGTTACCGTCAAGTCACGAAAGGGCGAGACTGTTATCGACACCGACGAGGGATTCAACGAGGTTAAGTTCGAAAAGATCCCCACCCTGAAGCCTGCTTTCGTTCGTGACGGAAGTGGCACTGTCACCGCTGCCAACTCATCGACTCTAAACGATGGTGCTAGCGCTCTTGTCCTCGGAAGCAAGGCTATTGCTCAGCAGTACGGCTCTGGCTCGCGCGTTCTGGCCAAGATCTGCGGTTATGCTGATGCCGCCACTTCTCCCATTGACTTCCCCATCGCTCCCGCCAAAGCTGTCCCCATTGCTCTCGAGCGTGCTGGTATTACCAAGGACCATGTTGCCATCTGGGAGTTCAACGAGGCTTTCGCCAGTGTGATCCTGGCCAACTCTAAGATTCTGGGTCTTGAGGGCGCCAAGGTTAACCCTCTGGGTGGCGCTATCTCACTGGGCCATGCTCTTGGCAGCTCTGGTTCACGAATCTTGACAACCCTGCTACATCAGCTTAAGCCGGGTGAGTATGGTGTTGCTGCTATTTGCAACGGTGGTGGTGCTGCGACTGCACTGGTTGTTCAGCGTGTTGAGTCTGTATAAAAAGGTTTATGACTTATAACGATAGAGTATTTATGATTGACAGTAGAGAAACAAGGTAAAATAAAATAAAAATTGAATAATAACAAGGATGGTCATCTCAGTGCAACTTGTATTTTTTACCTGTGTATGCCATTACTACTAAGGACCAAGCCGAGCAGTTGTCATGATCCCTCAGTGCAGGGTAACATGATGAGCACCGGCGATCCCATGTTACCAATAAGCTGTCATGATGAGCCATCATCTCATGTAGAATAGCACTTTATTCCACTGGAAAAAAAAGGGCCATACCTAAGCTCTAGGCCTGAGTTTATTGGCTAATAATGAGACTATTTTAGCTGGAGAGTGTTTGGGAAGAACAATGGGAGATGTTCTTGCTGTTCCTTTCACAAGGACTGAGACAGTGGAGCCATACTATTTTCCACTCACTCACTGACCTTACTCACCTGGAAGCTCAGCTCAGCTCAACCTCACCTCTCAACTCAATCGTCACCCTCTCTCTCTCCTCTCTCCTCAATCACCACCATCAATCACGATGCCTCTAGTCCTCGACTTTCTCACCCAGATCCGCAATTTCATCCGCACTCAGAATGGCGACGAGCTTCGCGCCTGGCTCCAGGTAGAGCCCAATTCTCCTCAGCAATACCACAACCTGGCATCTGAGCTACGCTCTCAATTCCGCCAACAGGGCCTTGACAACATCGTTGAAAGGACATTACCTCAGGAAGATGACGTCCCAGAAGGCCAGGCTACTGTGTGGCCAGGCTTTGTGGCCTTCATGAAGGATTACATGGCCTTCTGGCGCGACGTCAATTATGATGATTTACTGGCCGCGCATCAATTGCTTAGCGGCCTTGTCAAGTATGATACCAAACATTGGTTGAAATATGACCATGAGAACTAATATTTGATACTATAGCTCTTGCGCAACCGCTTTTGCTCACCCAACGTACGGCGCCATGCTACTCAAGACGAGCATGTCCCTCTCAGAGACGCTGGCTCGTCTCACAATGTCTTTGAACAAACGCCCAGACCTGGCGCGTCGTCTACGTGCTGTAGATGAGGACAAGAGCATCGCAGAATCTTCAGCAGAAATCATTCAAAAGATCTTCACAACATGCCTCACAGATCGATCCAGCGGTCGTTATGCGAAACCAGAGGGTAAAAAGGTTGGCGTTTACATGTTTGCCAACCTCGTTCTCAAGCTTCTATTTGCAGTATGTAACAACCCAGTACATTATAAGATTTATCGCTGACCATGTGAAAGTGCCGAAGAACACATCTCGCCAAAATGATCTTTGTCAACATTTCCACCATCTCTCCGCCACTATCTCTCTACCCAGCTGCTCAGCGTGTGACATTCCTCTACTACCTAGGCCGCTTCAACTTCTCAAACAACCACTACCTCCGGGCTGCCCTGTGCCTTGAGGGGGCATACCTTCAGACCCCTTCACAGCTGGTCTCTCACCGGACTAACATTCTCACCTACCTTATCCCTTGCAACATCCTTCTTGGACGCTTCCCATCGCAATTATTGCTTCAGCGCCCAGAGTGTCAGACTCTGGCGCCTGTTTTCTTCCCCATTTGTCAGGCTATCAGATCTGGCAACTTCATCCAATTTCAGCAGCATCTTGCACAACACGAGACATGGCTCTTTGAGAAGGGCTTGCTTTTAACCCTCGGTAACCGACTGCGACCTCTGCTCTGGCGCTCACTAAGCAGAAAGACTTTCCTCCTCACATACGTCCCGCCAACTGATGCATCATCCCGAAAAGCCGCGACACTTGACCTTGTACACCTTCACACACTCGGTGTATACCTTCAACACCGCCTCGAAGGCTGGCTTCCAGCCGGGCCAAACTCACTTGGTCGTTCCCATACCGTCAACCCTCTCCTCATGAGAGCCCTCGAGAACAATGCTCAAAATCCCGAAGCCACATCTACACTAGCTCCGCCACCCGGAGGGCCCAAATCTCTCCGGCCTAATGAGGGTATGATCTGGGGTAACGCAGAGGTCACATTCGAGGACGTGGAGATGACTGTCGCAACGCTTGTTCAGCAGGGTTTGATGCATGGGTTTATCGCTCATGGGCAAGGGCGATTTGCTATTATCGGCGCCAAAGCCAAGGGCAGCCCGGTGCTTGCTGGCTGGCCCAACGTCTGGCAAATAAGCCGAGAAAGGAGATATGAAGACTACGATCCTGATGAGGTACCCGGTTGGGTAAAAGAGTAAAAAGCAAGGAGATATGGGCGGTTGAGCTAGACCACCTAGCTTGGATACTTGGATCACAACTCATCTTGATCGCGTTTGTATAATATCATTTCCTGTACGATACCCAGGGGATAGTAAGATTAGAGTATGGCTATAATATGAGGATGTACTTGTGGCAATCAAAACGACCAGACACATATTTCTTTTCCAATAGCTGCTGCGTGCGACGACGTCCATCACACCCATAAAATATGTCTAATCAAAAAAAGTGTTTTTATAATAATAATAAGCCGAGATGGCCGAGCATCATCCCATCGACTAAACCACACCCATCTCCTGCTTTTGTTCAACAACCGTACAAGAAGTTTTCCCCCTTCCTAAAACTCTCTGATTCATGTGTGCATACGTCGTTAATCGCGAGAATAAACTTAAAACCATCGCTTGTTTTCTCCAAACATCCAAAAAAGTCTCCATTGTGTGCAAAAAAGGGTATATCGACCGTGAAATGAAGCGTTGAAACTTGTATATAATGCCCACGGGCCCACAAGAGAGCCCAGACATGGGACTCTTGAAGAATATTATACCCGGGACGGGTATTAGCAACCAGACTTCCCAACAGTCAGAAGACTGCTGGGGAGTCTAGTATTAAGACAATAGACACTATCGCCGATAGGTAGTTGGCTTGATAATATATGTAAAGTACCAGTAATAAAGGAATGTCGTAGAAAATAGTTTCTGTGAATAGAGTGCCAGCTGCGTCTAGACAGTGGTAAGTGGTCGTCAAAGGATATAGAAATTAGAAGAAACAAGCGGCGGCGATGAATGCGACGACAAGACCAGCGACAGCAGTGTTGCCTTGATGGCGACCTGCCTCGCTTTCCTTGGACTGAGTGGGAGCCGCTCCAGAGTCGACCTCAGTGGCGGCAGCGGTCTCCTCGGACTCGGAGGAGGAGTAGGTAGAGGTTCCGTTCTCACGGAAGATACCAGGCTTGACAGTGGGGTAGACCTTCTTGGTGGTCTTGTGCTTGGTGGTCTTGGAAGTAGCAGTGGTGATGGCAGTCGAGGTAGGCTCCTCGGTGGTGGTCTCGGAGGAAGTCTCTTGCTCGGTGGTGCTGCTAGACACGGCAGAAGAGGTAGTCTCAACACTAGTAGTGGAGGTGGAGGTGGAGGAAGTGGTGGTAGGGAGTGCCGAAGTAGTGGGCTCAGCGGTAGTCGAAGGCTCCTCGGTGGTAGAGACAACGGGTTCCTTGGAAGTGGTCTTGGCCGCGGCTGTGGTAGAGGGCTCAGCCTCAGCGGTAGAAGAATCGGTCTCTTCATCATCGTCATCACCGCCGGATGAGCCTTTGCCAGCAGAGAAGGCAACAATCTGAGCAGTGCTGCCCTTCTGCACGGTGACGACACAGAAGGCAGCGCCGCCAGCACCCTTAGCGGAAAGGCTGCTGCCAACGTTACCCTCACCCTTGGTAGGGTCGATCTTGCATGGAAGGCCATTGCAACCGCCGTCGGGGCACTGAATCTCAACACCGAAGTCGGGCAGCTTGCTCTTCAGAGCTGAGTCCTCCCAGATAGGGTTCCAACCAATCTTTACAAAGGTCTGGCCGTTGGCCTCAGTGTTAGCACCGGCAACGTAGGGACTCCAGTTGCCAATGGGCTCAGACTCGGTACCCCAGATGCAGCCCTCCTCACCAGTGCCAGGGGGGTTGATGTAGAAGCTGTATGATCGTTAGAGATCTTCGATGATCAACAAGATTTAAGTGACTTACTGAGCAGCGGTGGAGCACCAGTACGAAGATCCGGGAACAGCCAGAGTTGCACTAGATGTGACAAGAGTAGGGATAAGCATAGCCTCGTTACCAGGCAGAACAGTCTGGCACCAAGACATCTTAGAACCACACTTGTTAACGGCCTCAATGGAACCAGTGCCAGAAACACAGTTAGGCTTGCCCTTGAAAGGCTTCTCAATTTCACCGTTTTTGTTGCAGAAGAGACCTCCGTTCTGAGAAGTGTTAGTTGAGTGTATCGAAGTTGCTAGATAATACAGGTCAGGCGTACCATTGAAGCGGGATACTCATAAGTGGAATCCGGATCCCATTGGTTCATAATCATACCGGGCTTGCAGGCAAAAGGGCAGTAAGATCCAGGCTTGCACTCCTGATCGGGGCTCATGGCCCAACCGGCGTTCTTCGCATCGGGAGTGACGGCGACCATGTTGGGGTCATCGGTAGGGAACTGGCATTGTCCACCACGCTTCTCAAGAGTCGAAGACTGAACGGGAAGATGTTGTCGCAAGTGCTCAAAACCATTGTGACGGTGACCGTGTTGCTTGCCAGCGACCACTGATGGCGCAGACAAGGCGCCCAGAAGGGCAGCCGAAAGGTTGATGAGTCTCATTGAGATTGTCGTCGATGAATACGAGTCGATTTCGTTTCGGTAAATTCCAGAACGGTTGTTCTTATTTTATATGCGCGTATACCTCCAGTCTTTCAACTAATTGTCACGAACGAGACATATATCCTGATGGGCGTTTGGTAAAAAAGAGCGTGATTGTCGTCGAGCAACAGAACGAGTGATGCAGCTGACGGGGAAAAGTCGATGAACTCGCGGACCAGCGACAGAAACGTTTTAACAAAGCAAGGAAACAAAAAAAGAATGAGTGACAGGCAAGGAAGCAAGGACATGAATATTAAGAGATCGACAGGTCCACGAGATGGATATGGATCCCCAGGAAATGAGCCATGGGCAGAAGCGCGGACACCAGCGCAATCACCCACAACAAGGAGATTGAGCTGCAGGCGAGGCCTCGTCTGAGACTCTGGGTGGGCTCGTGGTCAGGCCCCATGCTGAGCCATGGCCTCACGGTACCTGCATAGAACTGAGGGACCCTGTTCATGTGTGGATGCCCTCCTGTGACGGGGGGTCGAGTAATGTAACCGTCTCCAATCAGACGTTGGCATGTCTGACCCCTGGCCTCGATCTAGCCAATCCTGTTGAGACGGTGCCTGGTTCGAGTTCTTGGCTCAGGGGATCACGCTCGGAGCAGATTAGAGTCAACCATATCATGTCAAGGTGATGCTTAATTGTGCAGCTCTCGATGCCAAAGAGGGATGACTTCTGCGGCCCATGGTACCAGCATGTTCGGAACGAGGCCCGGATGGGGCAACGGCATCGTTTTCCACCAAGGCTCGCTGTAAGAGAGATCCTGGGGTTCAGGTTCGTTCAGGTCATCTAACCACCATTGTCTCGGTTCTGCTTCTCGTTCAGATTCAGATTTTGATTCTGGATTGTCTCGTCCCTGATTTTAGGAACTGGCGTCCATGTGTCATTGCACTCTTGACACGCTACCCCTGGACGTTTTCATGTGGCTTGCGACAGAGACTCGCATTGGCCAGTTGGCTCTTAAAGCCCCTGACGAGTGGTTTTTACCCACAGCCTTTGCGACCATGGTTCCTGGGCCAATGTGTCTTTGGTTAGCGTTCAAACAGTCCCCAGACGGCTCGGAGCCACAACTGACAGCCTACTCAACGCGTGCTGTGCCACTCGCAATTGGGGCATGATCGGCAAGCCCGGGATAGCATGTTGTCAGGTCGATTCATGTTGTAAAAATGGGAAAAAGAGGGGCGGCTGACTGACCTTTCCATCTTCGGACCCGTTTTCTCACCGTTATCTCAACATAACGATGGATAACTGACTCAGCAGCTCTTGTGCAAGCCAACGATGTATCGAGCTAGCAGGGGGGCCCACGATTTGCTAGATGAGGGCAAGCTGCCAAGCAATATCCCTGTTTTTTGGTGTTTTCTGCCAATTCGTATCCCGGGTGCAAAAGCACACAAATTGGTGTTTTTCGCTGTGCCTGTGATAGCCTCGTCAGTTGACCTCAACACCATGTACGAGGGATATCTCTCACAGCTGGGCCTTCACGATGACTTCATCAATAAAATCATCATCGACGACTTCAACGATCAACAGCTAAGGCGGTCAGCTGTTATCATGACCTTCCTAGATAGCCTCAGCCGTCAGTATCACCGTCAGCCTCGCCGTAGGGACGATCCACTCACCCGGCGGCCCTACGCTGATATCCTCGCTGACTCTCGGGCACACACCTCGTGGCTGTTATCCGCACCGGATGTGATGTTCAATGACCTATTTCGAATGAAAAAGGCTGACTTTTATCGACTTTCTTGGTGGTTGAAGAACAACACCGAGGCGAGCGATAGCCGGCATCAGTCCCTTGAACTGAAGCTCATGATCTTCCTGTGGATAATAGCCTACGGCGAGCCTCAGAGGAATACAGCCTATCGGTTCAAGGTCAGTCAGAGTACCGTGTCGGCAACGTTCTCTTACCTGATCGACTTTATGCGGTATCTGCATACAAAATTCGTTCGGATGCCGGATGACGGATACGTCAGTCCACGGATCGAGCTAAACACCAAATTTTGTCAGTTTAACGGCGCCATCGGGGCTATAGATGGCACACACGTACCGGCGTTTATTCCTCTTGCTCAGCAACAGAGATTCTGGTCGAGGAAGTCGTCGATTTCTCAAAATATCTTCTGTGCAGTCGACTTCGAGGGACGATTCCTGTATGTGCTTGCGGGCGCCGAGGGATCTATTAATGATGCAACACTAATAGGATATGCTCATAACGGCACCTTCAAAGTCCCGCCGGGGAGATTCTTCCTCGCTGATGCCGGCTTTGGATCACGAAGAGGAATTCTGATTCCGTACAGTCGGGTCCGATATCATCTCCAAGATTGGGGCGATGCCGGGAAAAGACCTGTGAACGAGAAGGAATTATATAACCTCCGCCATTCGCAGCTTCGAACGATCGTAGAGCAGGCTTTCGGTCGGTGCAAGAGGAAGTGGAAGATCATAAGAAATAGTGCTCCTGAGTACTCATTTAGCAATCAGATTAAGATAATCTATGTAGTAACTGGCCTGTATAACTTCCTGATATTCGAAGGCACGGAGCCACAGCCTCAAGATGAGGAAGAAGGTCTTCCTTCGTGGGAAATCGAGGCTCTCGCGAGAGCTCGCCGCCGTGCAGATGAGGTTGTAACAGGGAGATCTGGGATAAATATGAGAAGTCTAATTGCAAATTGGTTATGGGCAACTTATCAGGCGTATTTGGAGCTTCCAGATGACTCTGATCTTGAGGAAAGTGAGGAAGAAGGGAGCGTTGTGGAGGATGAAGAAGGGAGCGCTGTGGAGGAGGTTATTGACGAAGAGGCTGATCAGAGAGAAGCTATTTTGAGCTCACAAGAGCTAGATTGAGATTACATCACTTTTTTTGAGATCGGACCCACTTAGCGCTGAAATTACCCCGCGCTAAAAATTTCGGGCCAATCAGAGCCTACAGAAATATTATCCGTGCGCCAGCTAAGCCCATTCTGGTTAGGAAAATTACCCCGCGGTCAAGGCTGAAAGCTGCAGCTAACGAGGATATCTCCAAAGCCTCACAGCCTCACAAAAGCTTCAACTCTTCACATCTCACAACACCACAAAAGGCACACTTCTTTGATCATCAACACCACATATTCTATATCACTGTATTGGCAAGAGCTTCCTTCATCTCCTTGTTATCGAAGGAATTCCAGACCAAGGCATTATTTATATCCTCCCGCAGCCAGTTTGTCATCTTTATCACGAAATCAACGCCCCGGTCTTCCATGAAGAGCTGAGTACAGTCCCTGATCGCGCCCTGCAAATCCTCTGCCCCAACCGGCCGTGGGGATATTACATGATTATGAGTAGATGACTGACTCTTCAGAAATAGCTCCTTGAGATCGTGAAGATCACCGCTTCCATTCACTGTCTTCGTCTTCTTCTTCCGAGGGAAGGGAATTACGTCGTTGGGGGGTATTGGAGTCGCAGCAGTCCTTTTTCTGCTGTTCGTCACAGGAGTCTGTGACGGCCCTGACGAAGGAAGGGGAAGTGGATCATCGACTGGATCATCAACCACTTGCTGACTTGCTTGCACAGGTGCCTCGACCTCTGGGTCTTCTTCAGCAAGCTCATCGCCGCCTTGTTCGCTATTTGCCTCGGCCGGGTAGCTATTTCGAACCTCCTCTTGTTCCGAGCCACCAGGGGAGGCTGCCCTCTCTCCTGACGGCGGCAGCATTCCGTTGTGGCGGGCGAAGGCATCGTCATCGCCGGCTTCTGTGATATATCTCCCTGCCGGTCGGTCGTTGGCGAAGATCTCGTGCCACGCATCGACTGTTATATGTTCATCAACACCAAGACCGTCCTTTATTACGCCTGCCGCTATACGAGGATAAACCTGCTTAAGGTCTGCTGCCTGTTGCCGACTAATAGTCACCTTCCCCTCCTCTGCATTCTCTGTCATCCCCGTCATATTACGCATATCCAGATAAACGCGGTATTTATCCCTCATTGCTGTATATCGCGATTCGACCCGGCGAAGGTCCCACTTCACTGCTGGGAACTCCTCTGCTAATGACGCGACGAACGATTCGAATACTGGCTTTAATACAGCCTTTTTCTTCGAATTTAACCTCTGATCTCGCCTAGCCTCGAGAAGAAGGTCCATGAAGAAGAAGTGTTGTTGCGTGGTCCAGCGGTTACTTGTTGACTGCGAGGAAGGAAGCTGTGACGAAGGGGGAGGCTGTGACGAGGCATCAGGCTGCAGCGACGGTCGCACCGTTCTCGGCCGGGTCGGTAGGGGGGTCGGGGTTCGAAGGTGTGACATTCTGTTCGATCGTGCTATCAAAAGTTGACTTTTAGCAGGGGAATTATCATCAATTCAAGGGTCGGTCAACTTAGCCTCTCTGGCTGTGATCACGTTGATCGGGGCGGGTGAAAACGCTGTCAAAGTCATCCCCGAAGGCGGTGAGACCCCCCTACGGATACGGAATAGCCCCCTTTGGGTACAACCTCTTCGCCCCACACATACGAATGTACCGTCTGTGCAGCCCGACATACCAATCCGGGCTTGCCGATCAGGGCCTTGGCCAGGGAGACGCGCTTCAGTGCTGAAATCTAGAGGGCGAGTCAGCTCTTCTCGTCAAATTAAGATTGATGGCAGCAGTCACCTTCCAAAGAGGGGTCAGTAATTTCACTGTTTGTTAGTGTATTCGGCTGAAGATCGACGTCATGCTCCCCTGTTTAGTGTGAATGGTCGGTGGAATAAAGTTGACAATATCCGTACGAGGAACGATGAGTTTCGGGATAATATAAACACTTTTTGGCGCCATCTCGATGTTTATGAGCCGCTTATACAAATAGTATAGGTAAGTCAAGCTGAAGATATCATGAAACAAGATGACAGGACGAGATCGAGACAGTCACGCATACACGTGACTCAGCAGTTCCTTCCATTATCGTCGAGGTTGACTCGATAAGTGCTACCTTACCTTATCTTACAAGACTCGCATGGAATCTATCATGTTTCGAATATCGGTGTGATTCAAACTGAAAACTGTCTTGAAAATTCTCAATCCTTTTTCTCTCAGCTGAACGATGCATTGAAAGAGGGGCATTATACGATACGAGCCACCGATATCGCATCACTGAGGATCCGAATGTCGCTTAAAATCGCTAAACATTCCTAGGATTTATAGCATCCGGGGACTGATCAATGCATATTATCCATGTAATGCGATAAGGACAAGCGATTCATGCTTGCCTCTACTATACATCCTGCCAATGGGAATGGATAAATTGAAGAGGTGTCAGGAGATATGTTGAGAGGACGATATGCTACGACCGTCACCCCTATCCTTCTGCCAACTTTTGGTAAAGCTGAGATCCTGAGATCTATGATAGTGGAATGTCTCGGTAGTTTAGTAGTATAAATCAAGCATAGTTTTTTAGTACTATGATTCAATTGGAATCCGTACCATACCAGGCCATTACTTTGGCAAGAACTCATCGAAGGGAAAGTTGAGATTGAAGCAAAAAGACACGATACTCCAGGGTAAATCCAGAGTTTACGATCGAATCAATCAGATCGTGGTCGGTAGTTGACGGTTCCAGAACTGGGCGTTTTTCTCAGTGGATAAAGTGTAATTTTAAAGCATCGAGAGCCGTGTCTCGTCTCAACTCAAAACAATAAACAATTAATATGACGAGCTCGAGGCGGGAGTGGCGCACGGCACAAGAGAACAAAGTGGATGATGACCTGCATGGCGTTAAAGCCACAATAATAAAAAGGTTTCAAGTTTCAACTATTGGAGTTTGTTTCTGACGTCTCGATTACAGCATGTATCAACGACCTACGAAACATACAGAACTATAGATGAAACGTCTAATATAATTGACTTTCACCGATTGAAGTTGATGATGAATTTGGTAGCTTTGAACCTGTTTCTCTGAACGATGTGCCAACAATGCTTGAATGTTATGAGAACCACAAAGCAAAGAAAGATAAGCGAAATGTTTACAAACAGTGGAGATGTTTCCTCTCATTCTAGCCAAGAAACAAAATATCTGTAATAAATCGGCTGTGCTTACATCCGCAGGCCATAGCAGAGGCTGATGATAATTATAACCACTGATGAATAAACCAACCTAGCTAACTCCTCACTCGACCTGGGGAAACCTGGCCAACAAACCCAACAAAACCATCTCATTTGACACTTTCACCGGATCTTTCAGTCTCCGTGAGAATAAAATGCCGTTGGTGCTGACAGGAATCCCCCATCGCAGAATAGAAGCGCTTACTCGATTATTTTTGGCGGAGCGGTCGGCGATTACTGCGCGTTGGCGTCGTTTGCACAGCCCACGAACCCTCGAAATAGCGGCAAACGACCAATCAACGACACTCGCTCAGCACCAAGGCCGCTGGGATGAGGCTGGTAAACAAGACGGATATGCCATCTTCCGTAGGATGTTGACTATTTTTGACTGTGCTGTGCTGGGCAGAGCCTCTGAGGCTGTCTTGTTCCTGGGCCTGGGTCTTGGTCTGACAGCTCAGCATCGTGAGTCTTGTGCCTGGGTTCATGTGCTTATTTGGAGATGAGAATATGGGTATAAGAAGATGGTGGTGTCCGGTCGAGATTGGAGATATCATTCATAGCATCACTCAAGCATTACAAGTCTTACATTCACAACAATCTCATCATCTCAGCTCATCTCATTACTCTCAACATCTTTCACAATGAAGTTCACCACTGCTCTCGTCTCCGCCGTCCTGGCCTTCACCTCTTTCACCGAGGCAGCCCCTCGCAACACTCGACGAGGAGACTCCAGCAAGCCTCTCAGTCTGACTGCCCAGCTTCGACTCGCTGATACGTAAGCAGCCCCCATCGATGACTTGGCTAAGACCACATGACTAACACATCATCATCAGTGCCGCTGACCGCTTTGCTCTCCTCCCCGAGGACGATGACTTTGTCTTTGACTTCAACAAGAAGCAGGATAACCCTGGAAAGGGCGGCGAGCTCATCGCTGCCAACCGTGCCAACTTCCCTGCTCTTGTTGGTACTGGCGCTGGCATGGCCTTTGGCAGAATCGATCGTGAGTTTGTCTTACGCCATGTTCGATCTAACAACACTAACATGTTATCAGCTTGTGGCATGAACACACTTCACGTTCACCCTCGATCCGCTGAACTCCAAGTCGTCACCTCAGGCCGTCTCATCACCGAGATGGTCCCCGAGAACGGCGTCCTCGACAAGGACGGCAAGCGTCGTGTTATCCGCACCGAGCTCACAGCCAACATGATGACTCCCTTCTACCAAGGATCCATCCACACTCAGTTCAACCCTGACTGCGAGCCTGCTACCTTCATAGCTACCTTTGCAACTGAGGACTTTGGCACTGGTCAGATCGCTGATGAGCTTGTGTCTCTGAGCGACGATGTCATTGCTGCTACCTTTGGCCAGAGCATCGCCGGTGAGGACATCGACAAGGTCCGCCAGGCTGTTCCTAGGAGCATTGCTCTTGGTGTCGAAAAGTGCCTCAAGACCTGTGGCCTCAAGAAGCGATCCATCTAAGATGTATTCTTCCTTATCTTTCTTTCTTTCTTTCGAGTCATAGCATGGAATGAGCATGTGAGCGATGATTCTTCCTCTGGCGTTATTCTTTGGTTTAGTAGCATAGACGGAGATACCCTAGTTCTACGCAGGAGATATTGATAGGACCCAACGATTTGTTTGTTCATAGATAGTTTTTGGTACATATTATACAAGTTTTCTTTCATCTGGCTCTACATACATCGTGATACAAAGCTTTCATCATGCTCTTGACTCCATCCCTCTACAGACCCTTTTCGCGATGACCAACGACCTTGGCAAAAGAGTCAAAGGACATTGTCATCGAGTGTCGTCCCGCAGTCTTGCTTCTCAAATGGTTATCATAGTCCAGCATCTCTTTGTATGGGACCTTGGCAATAATCTCAACAACTCTAGCCGAAGACTTCTTACCGCGCAGAGAAGTGATAGAATCATACGGATCAGGAGGCGTGTAAATCTTGGACACATCAATATGATCCTCACCAGTCGACTCAGCAGACCGATCATTGACCTCAAGAACCTGACCACCAGCACCAGCAGTGACATCATGCTGTACCGTACCGGCTACAACCTCTGGACATGTAATGGTAACATGCATGATAGGTTCAAGAATGCCGATTTTTTCTTTCTCGAAAGCATCGCGGAGAGCAGCCTGGACGGCAGTCCTAGCGGCAGTGCTGAAATGTCCTCCCGTGGGAGTTTCACAGGCGCCCGGTTCTGTGTCCAGCGTGATAGTAACGTGGCACCCGTGAACGGGAGCTGCACGACGAGGGCCCCTCGCCAGACCTGCGATAGCTCCGTTGAGAAGCTGCGCCCTCGCCTCTTCGGGGTCAAAGTCGAGATTGCTAGTCTCATCTGTCAAGGGAATGGCGACGTGGTATATGTTGCCGTCTCGCTCGACACAGGACTCTAATAGAGTCTCGTGGTGATGGTCTTCAAGTGGCGATAGGACAACAGTACATGAAGCTTTGCCGGGTTTGCCGGCGACGGGACGATCAAAGACTGTGTATTGTGGCCGTGTGGGCTCTGTGACGCATTCCTTGTAGTCAACCTCTATAGGACCGAAGTCGGCATCGATCTTGTACTTTTGCTTCATGTTGTATAGTGATACATCGAGATGAAGCTTGCCCATACCCTGAATTGTGAATTGTTCTGTTTTGGGATCTCGGCTGTACCGTAGACTTGGATCTTCTCGTGTTGTGTTTTCCAAGGCTATTTGGAGTTGTTGAGCAGCAACGTTACCGTATGGCTCAACTTGTAAGAATGCCACAGGTGGTGGGATCTCAGGTGGTCGAATCTTGACGTGGCGGAAGTTTTCAGGAATGGGCTTGTTGGCATTCATCGTAACAAGTGTATCGCCTGTCCGGGCTTTCTTCAGTCCTCTCAAAGCTCCAATCTGCCCAACACCAAGCGATTGAATATCCTGTGTCTTGTTGGCAGCAATCTGAAGAATGCCCATGGGCTTTTCGTGTGTTAGAATATTGGTGTTGAAACTTGCCGCGTTTCTGGTAAGAGTGCCGTGATAAACTCGCACGAAGCTGATGACACCCTCCTTGGGATGGTTGAAGACCTTGAAGACTGAAGAAATAGATGCAACCTGGTTCCTCGCGGATTTGGGGCTGTTTTCGAGAACTTCTGTCAAGCGATGCTTTGCTGATCCCACTCGGACTTCTGCTGATGGACGTTCGTCTGGGCTTGGTAGATAATCTGTGATAGCGTCCATCAACGGCTCAACACCAATATGTCGGAAGCTTGAGCCTGCGAATACTGGAATGACCCGACCATCACCGCTTCTGATAACTCGTCGAATAGCCTCTTTTATCAAAGCACCATCGATGTTTTCGTTCTCAGCCAAAAACTCATCCATGATAGCCTCATCAAAATCCGCAAGACCCTCTACCAAAGCCTGTCTCGCAGTCTCAATCTCTGGTAAAAGATCTCTGTTTGAGCTTGAGAGCTTCTCTTTCAGGTCCTCAGTATTGTATCGCTTCTTTTCACGTTCCGACTTCCATCTGTATCCGACTCTGTTGACAATATCAATCACACCAACAAAATCCTCCTTCTCCCACCAAGGGATCTGACAGACAAGCGGCCATCCTTTCAGACGCGTGCCGATCTCAAGAACAGCCTTTTTGAACGAAGCACCCTCTCGATCAAGTTTGTTGCAGTACACTATACGCGGTACTTTGAACTCATGAGCAGATCCCCATACTCTTTCTGTGTGAGCTTCAACACCTTTGACCGAGTCGATGATGCAGACTGCTCCATCGAGAATGGGAAGACAACGGTCAACTTCGAAACGGAAGTCTTGATGGCCAGGAGTGTCGATGAGGTTGATCGTTTTTGCATGTTCTCCTGGTGCGAGTGCTTGGTGTCTAGGCCAGTGGAATGTGATGGCTGCTGATTGAATGGTGATGCCTCTTTCTCGTTCCAAGTCGAGGAAGTCAGTTACTGTATTTCCAGAGTCGACATCTACATTTTGTTAGTATATTTGGTGAGTGAATCTGAGATATACATATGCCTACCTCCAACACGTTGCGTGACACCACTATAATAGAGCATTCGCTCAGTAGTAGTAGTTTTGCCCTGTAAAATATGAGACCAAGTCATTTTGTGATCTACGGCTTTTTACTTACAGCATCAACATGAGCTATAATACCAATATTTCGAATGTTGTGTAGTTGAGTATCATGATGAGCCTGATGCATAGCTCTACGACTCAAATTCATGAGCTCTTTATTGCGCCATTGGCGGGCAAGACAACGGCCCGAGCCTTTTACAGCCGGGCCATTCCGTAACAAGGATAAAATGATCATTCCAGTCTCGGAAATAAACCAAGATTCGAATGCTTCATTTCTCTCTCTCTTTCTCTCTTCTTTTCTTTGTCTTGAGGTTGATTTTGAGCTTTCTCTGCTGTTTTTGGAAATGCTTTGATGTCATTCGCCAAAAGTCTCATTCAACTCCACTACCAACTCCTGATCATCAGCCTCTACATTCTCATTGGCCGAACCTCCGGTACAAGAATTCCAAGGCCCCCAAAACTTGAAGTTTAGGTTGGTCCCGTCTGGGGGGCTTTGGCTTTGAGGCGTAGCCTGTTGCTAGCTTCAAACTTGGGGCTACCTACGTAATCTTGCTCCTTGTGCTTTTCACCTCCCGTCTCCGTCTCCGTCTTCGTCACCTTGCAACACTTACATACGCCTCCCATCACAATTCGTCTGCCTTTGACGCGACTGCCCTTAAACTGCTGCCTACACGATACTTTTCAGTATTAAACTCGACTCTACCTCGATTCCTTACGGCGCAGTCCTCTAATCAATCATAAATCAATCATCATGGAGCTCTCTGACATCTTGTGAGTAGCTACATTGCACTGTAGTATCGTCACGAGAATAAGTCGCTAACCATCGCTTTCAACTGTAGCCGCATCGTCAACTTGGCTGTTGGTGTTATCACCGTCCTCGGTGGTATCGCGTCCATCTTCCATCTCGGCCTGTACGTACAACCCAATCTGCGCCGATAGATCAATTCGCATTCGGGCGATACCTCGACAGCACAAATACTGACAATGCCTTTGTAGTCAACCCATTGTTGTCGGCGCTTACATGATCGTCTTTGGTCTCGTCATTGCTCTGCTCGGTACGTTGCGACACTGACCGAACCTCCCATGCGCCAAGCCTAACAGATCGCAGAGTTTCAGATCCCTCCTCAGGTCTCCCGACATGCCTCTTTCATGTTCTCCTTCATCGGCCGTGGTGTCTGTAAGTAATACCTAGGACAAGCCACTCTGATACATCGCTAACACTCCCAAGTCTACGTCTTCATTGGCTGCCTTCTGTTGGGCAACTTCATCCTTAGCAAGATCGCTGGTAGCATCATCGGCATTGTCGGTCTAGGCTACATCGCCCTCGAGTTCGTCCCCTCCATCGAGCCCCCCAGCAACATGCGCGAGGCCGAAGATGCCGGTTGGGGCGCCGAGCAGGTCTAGAATGCCGACGCCAACCATTCGGGATCTACCCCTGCGGTCGCCTCTCCAAACACAGGCGCATAAGCTTTTCGCGACGACCATTCGATCATGATAGAATGACAGCGTAAACGCGCAAGAAACGCGGTGAACCAGGACGTATAGGATAAATTACTCGAAAGATGAATGCTACAAGAGAGGGAGTAGTAAGGGCTGTGTTTCTATGAATTGCAGACGGGGGGAGAGAATGAAGAGAAAGAGGTGGCTCGTTTCAATGGGATTGAAGACGAGGTTCACAAGAACCGGTGTAAAACGATTTGAAGAGATGAACCATTAGTAAAGAGACATTATTATAAGGACGTCGGGATCGAATATTCTATTGTCTAGTATACCTGATGCTCCCTCATGCCATGAAATCAAACGCCATTATTTCAACATCAACAAGATACTATTTTATGCTTCTCATGTCCTTGGACTCCTCAGGAAGCTAACTACACCACTGCAGTATCCAACCAGTCCGTCCAACCGGTTGCACTCCTTCTCTTGATATGACTTCCACTCGCTCAACGCCGCCAACAGATCCTGGTTCTCCATCACCAGATCAAAGTGTAATCGCAGGAACACCGTCATCCACGCCTGAGTAAGCTCATAGTCTCGACGAGTCTTCAGTCGAGCTGTCAATGCGCGGATGAAATGTAACAACTCATTCGAGTCCTCGTCGCCATCGCCGATAGAAAGTGAGCGAAGTTCGAGATCTGCGCTTGAGGGGGAGAGAGACTTGAGATGCTCAATGAACTCATCATCTGTGATGCGTTAGTATACATGGTTGCGATATTGGAGAAATGTGACCTACAACTTCCCGTCTCTGCTCCAGCACGAAGCTTGGTGCTGAGAACCTCCTCAAAACGAGCCTTCTCGACTCTTGTGATGCGAGAGCTGCTCTCTGCCTCAGTCTCACCCTGAAGCTTAGAAGCCATAGGGTTCTCCTTTCCTGTCGTCGAAGGCAAGAAGAAGGGCGCCTTCTCGGGAGCCTTGGGAGCCTCTGTGGGCTTATTTCGCTCCTTGATGAGATCGAGGTGTAGCAATGTTTGCCAGCGGCTCTTGGGAACCAAAGACAGTGTTGTGAGCTCAGAGCTGAGCTGTTCAATAGTAGGTGCCACCACAGTGTCCTCATCCTCAGCTTGCTCCTCCTCAAACGCACTCTCCAGCATACCATGGCTGTTCTCGCCGGATACTGTAGGAGCAGAGACTTGGCCAATCTCCTTCTCGGAGATTTGACGTGTGGGAACATGCTTGAACAGGACCTTGTTGGTCCAGAGTGTCACTCCCAGCTCGTTCTCGATTGTTGCAGCCAAGTATTCGCCAGTAACAGACATTGCCAGTGCCTTGCAAGGCTTCTCGAGTCTGATAGCATCGATCAAGTGGCTTGTGGGAAGATCCCATACACGAATGACGCAATCTTCAGAAGCAGCAATGATCCATCGTCCATCGTTGGAGAAGCAAAAATCGTTGATGGCTCCTTGAGGTCCCCAGAACTCACGAATGGTTCTCTTGGTCTCCATATCCACCACCCGAATTGATAGATCGTCGCATGAGAAAGCGAGCAGATTGCTCGCGGGATGGTATCTGCATCCTGTTGGGAATGTCATAGGTGCCCAGTCAATCTGCTCTAATAGGTTTCCAGTCAAGAAGTCCCAGAATTTAATCTTGCCATCCAAAGAGCAAGATACCACGTTCTTGTTCATGGAATCGACAACAAGACCAGTAATACGCTTAGTATGCTTTCCGGTACCAACGGGGAACTGGCGAGTAGCCTCGGCATGCATTTGTACGATATCGTCTGCCTGTCGCAGTTGCTGCATCTTGAGCTGACGAGCTTGACCCGGGGTCAATCTTGAAGGGAATCGTTGGCGATGATTTCCTGACTGAAGGTTGTACATATCAATACCACCAGATTCCGCACCAACGAGTGCAAAGGTACCGCAAGGGCTAATGGCAACAGTAGAGACGTTGGTCTCATCTCCAGTGGGGAAAGCCCATCTACCAGCTCGCTTTCGGCCCCAGAACCATGTCCTGGCATAAGGATCGTTCTTGTGAGCGGTAACAACACTCTCCCAACCAGTCATACCACTGACCTCGGCATCCTGGGCCTTCTTCCTGTCTCGAGACTTTTGCCATATAGGCTGGTTGCCAGGCATAGCACCAATGCCACCATCTCGGTTCAATGAGGATGCCATACAAGTAATCTCAGGGGCCTTGAGGTCCTCCAAGGTTGTTGTAGGTCCATGAGATAGAGCGTTTGTAGCCAGAATACCAATCTTCTTGGCCTTCTTGCGAATGTTACCCTGACTCAACTCTGTGCTCTGACCATCACGGCGCAAACTCCATCCCCAAAGACTTCGATCTTGTCCACCACTGAGCAACCACTTGTTACCGGCATCGGCACCCTCAAAGTCGGTAGGAAGGAATTCGAGGCAGTTGACAGGACCAGCATGACCACTGCGTGAGTGGAGAATTCGAGGAATAGGAGAGAAGGGTGTCTCGTCGAAGATCCAGGACTTGAGAGAGTTATCGCGACCGCTGGTCACCACGACTGGCTGTCCAGGGAGAAACTCAATCTTGCTAATTCCACCACGGACAAGCGGTCCATCGTAAGAAGGAGGGTTATGGGCGCTTCGCAAAACACCCATAACACGACCACCACCATTTAAATCCCAGAATGTGACATCTCCAGTAGCAGCTGTCGCCGTAGCCATAACACCATCCTTTCGTCCATCATTACCCGCTCCCATACCATCAGTCCGGAAAGAAATTGAGTTGACCTGCGCCTCTGAGCTACCAGCCTCGATGCGAAGAGTGACCTTGTCGGTTAAAACATTCGTGATAATGAGAATTCCTTCAGAATAGGCGATAGCCAGAAGAGACAGAGCAGGGCTAGGTTCTAGGCATGTTACAGAACCGCAATCGGGAGCCGGGGGAAGAATGGTGTAAATGAGCTTGCCGGTGCTGACGTTCCAGATCTCGACCCAGCCATCTTTGCGACCCACGAAAATCTTGTTGAGGAAAGTTGGCATAGAGACAATGCCACCAGTTATTTCGTTGCCGCGGTTGTTAGCAGGTGTAGTGTGAATAGTGGTGTAATGCTCCAGAGTGGCCGTCTTGAAAACCTCAATTCGCGTAGTAGCAGCGACAATAGTCCATATACCCAGGATAAGAATTTGCTTGACAGGCTCGTTGAGGTCTGAGGGCAGCGCAAGCTCATCGACCTTCTTGCCCCTCTGGAACACCCAGATACCCTGAGACTCGCCCTTCTCGGATCCACCCCATGCTGCGAAAACCTTTTCCTTCCAGGCGAGAGTCGCGGTGATGTCGGCGGGGGTTTGTGGGCGAGTGATGAAGACGAGGTTCAGTCCGCGACGAAGATCATAGGTCTGAATAGATCGGCCAACTGAGGTTGAGATTTGAAAGGTGGTCTTTCCGAGAGGGATGGATGTGAAAGGGACACTCGTAGGTGATACTAGACCGACAGTCTGAAGCGTAACAATTAGCTATTGGAGCATAACTCTCAGTTGGATGGACATACACGGAAGGGCGCAAAGATTCTCGAAGAGTCTGAAGCAGCTTTTGAAGCATTGGCGGGCGCCGCAGTCTTCTGGCGCTTGACCACGGGGTGGTCAGCATCCTTATGAGGCATTGTAATTATGTGAGATGCAGCTGGTGCAACTAGCGACAGAGGTTACTTCACCAAAGATGCCCGCTTGCGCTCTGCGATTGAGGCTGCTCTACGTGATACTGCAGCCATGTCCAAAAATTTACAATTTTTGGCGGTGAAGCGGGGCAGTATTTCTGGTGCATGATTGAAATAATAAATTTATGCTGGTACTGGATGCTGATTTTAGCTTTTAGACTTTCTGCAAGTCATTGAATTACGAGGAACACCTCTAAATATCTGATTGGATCTTTGAGGCTATCAGAGAGGGTTCATGCAACTTCATGGCCTTCCTAGACAGCTGGAAAGTCATGTTTCATCACAGATCACAGTGTACGGTTCATTTTGTCATCTGCCCGCCGACGAACAACGGAGCATGGCCAACTGATTTGCAGATAATCTTGGCACTAGCCCTCTTGCATACGGACGGCGCGGGTAAGCCAAGGCGCATAGGACACCACCAACTTAGCGGGGAGATGGCTGGACTGGAATTCCGGGGGTAGCATCTGGCTTCTGATGTTTCATCCGTCATCCGAAAGACACTGGTATGAAGGCGCCAGACCACGATCTTAGCCAGGGGAAATCTGGCAGTTCTGGTCTCTTTGAATCGGAACTCTCGTGCCTAGTTGCACAAATAAGGCTGCAAAGTTTCCCCAAGTACGCCCCAATTACGACTCGGCGTAACCGACGTAATACGCACGCAGAAGAGCAGTTGATCCAATATTCACAAGACAAGATTCTGGATCAAGGATGTTGGGTGACACGACGCCAAGAATATTGGAGTCTGTTCAAAACAGGGAGGAGGAGAAGGAATTTGGTCGTGTGCCTCACTGCCTACTGTACTCTTATGTGAGCGGCGAGCAAGGGATGACAAATGGCCAGGGCTGCTTGGAGCTGAGTGCATGCGTTAGTTAGTTGAGTTGATGAGGAAACAATCATGCATGCGCATCTTGACTGCAAGAAAAAGCTTGTCATTGTTTGTTCGCTTGATTGGAGGTGTCGTATCACGATCTCTCTTTGACCAGGGTGAGCTTTTTGTCTCCCTGCTCTCTTCTAAACATAGTAAACAACAGCTTCGTCACACACTCGCACTCTATCCGTACCTGAGAGAGATCTGCTGTACGTAAAGCGGGCTACCCCACTATACATGATTCAACTCTTTAAAACGATCCTTGTCAACGCCAAACATGACACAGTAAGAGAGAACAGACAGGGCACTATGTAAGACTCTAATATTTTCGAGCGCCTCCAACAGCCGAGAAACGCTCCAAGTGTAGGGGTGATCTGATACAAACTGATCCACCTCCATCTCAATGTAAACGTCACCATGATTTTGGCGCCTGGATATAACAGCCAGCTCCAACCATGGCGGCAGCACACGAGCAGGGAAAACATCAGGTACCGACCAACAACAAGATGATGATATTCTGAGCTAAATAAACGAGACGGGAAAATGGGTTTCGGGATTGTCTACTGCACTAACTGAGCCCCTCGTATTTGAGCAGTAACTGACCGGGCATCCCACCGCATCAAGGCATGTTCAGGTAGAAAAGGTCCACTACAGTACATCATCAAGGTCCCAGTCCCAGTTGTTGCGGTGCAGCAAATGGAATGGATACTCACAAAGAACTACCGAGTTTGAAAGGGAAATAAAAGAAGAACAAGACCCCTTTTACCGTTCCTTGATGCTAAAAGCGGATCCGAGTTTCTAAGCCAGGAGAGGCAGGACGATCACGACACAGAGCAGAGCAGAGCAGAGCAACTCCTTGTTCCAGAGTCCTCTCTTTTTGTTTCAGCGGTGGCGCAGTTGAAGAGTAAGAGAGCGGCTCAGCAGAGCAGAACAAGGCAAGCTTAGTACGTACCGACCTGCAGGGTTCGTAAAGCGTCAGGCATGCTTACAGTACCTAGAATGTGTCAAAGAACCCGTCCGTGGTAAGGTCTGTGAGCTTAAACCAAGCCGCCGCCGTATTCCGAGCAGAGTCTGGACACACGGACACGCTACGTATACTAAAACTCACCTTATTAGCTTAAAACAACCGACTCAAAAAAAGGTACGGGTACGGTACGGTCGGTATAACTGAGTCTGGGTGCCCTCCACGCTGTAACACGCGACCACATACCAACCCTGGGTAATTTGCATTTCGAGGTTTCATTGTTCGTTCACTGTGCAAGCAGCAGCTGGTGCAGGTTCCCATATATTTTCCCACTGCCTATCCCTGAATATCCTTGGAGGGGGTTGCGTGTCACTCTGTTTCACCTCCAATCACTTATACTCTCGCTCACTCACCCCAAACTGTCTGTCTGTACATACTGTGCTGAACCTGGGGCTTGGCTTTTCAGCTCCTGCCGCAGCATTCTTGTTAGTCTCTTCGTTTATATCTGACGAAAGCCTTATGTCCGCTTGGCTTTTGCCCAGACCTGACCTTAATTCCTCCTCCCCTCCACCTCAGATCGATCCAACCCTCCCCTTCTTCCGTAACATCCTCTTCCGCATCTCGTTGAACCTGATGATGTGAAGTAGGCCCAATATGCCTTCTTTAGTCTCTTATCTTTTTGCTGTCTTTTTCGTATCATTACTATTTACGAAGCTGCTACATCTCTTCATCCACATCCATTCCATCGCCGTCATCGACTTTGTCGTCTATCTACCGACCTTCTTTTTACAAGACTTCTTCCTAGTTCTCTTCGCCCGGTTATTGCTGCGTCGGGAGCGAGCAATCCTCTCTCACATTGGTTATGTTCTTGGATGCTTTTCAACGTATATACCCCCGATTTTACCTTTCCCGTTGAATCTCGTCATGGCTAACAGTGGCTGTATAGTTTGATAACGTTCGTTGCTGCGGCATCCGAGCTTGGCTTTCACTATAGAACAGGCGGCGAAGTCGAATGGAGCGACGCTGGCGATTTTGCTAATGACGAGGGTCTCAATGTTTTGATCAGCGAGAGCAGCAGCGTTATTGTTTCTGGTTTAATCATCCTCATCGTCGCATGGTTGCCTCAGAACTACCTATACAGGGTCTTTGGTGACATCGTATCTGGAATTGGCAAGCGAATCGCTTCAGGTTTGTCGCTAAACTCTATTAAAATGCTTAATTTGCTAACATCTATAGTCTCTCGGTATTTGCGAGGCAAGATTCGCCCACAGCCCCAACATCAGCAGGACCCTGAGAACGCCGAGCCTTTCCTCCACCGTGTCAACAGCGAAAGCACCGTCACAAACAGTGGTCATCCATCACCTAACTTGAGCCGCGACGTAGATGAGAAGGAGGAAGAGCTTACACAAAAGCGACGCTGCTGTGCATTCATTCCCTCTTGGATCATCAACACTGTCGTCTTGCTATTCATCGGCATCACATGGGTTGCTCGCCCGGACCAACCTTATAATCACATCGCAAGCAGTTTGCCTCTACGATTGTCCGACTCTGTACGACCAAAGCTTGGACTGTGTGCTTCTCAAAACGAGTTTCCGTTGCGACAGCTCATCGAGAAGTCAAGATGGCAGGATCCCAAGGGCAACTTCAAGGGATGGGCTCCCAGCAGAGAGAACAACGACTTGGTAAAGAAATACAGAGAAAACCCTCCTGCTTGGCTTCCTAACCCCATCCCCAGCGGTTTCCTCAAGTGGAATCCTGATCGATACAAGGACGAGCATGACAAGAAGGATGGTCCTAGCAATATGTGCCCCAATACTTGGCAAGACCGGGGTTTCTACAACCCAGTCAATGACCCCATGCGAATTACTAACCTCGATCAAGAGATTCTGGTTCCTATCCAAGAGGCACTCTCGAATAACTCAGTCAAGATTAGACACATTGCTCTTATTCTCATGGAGAGTATGCGCGAAGAACTCTTCCCCCTCCAGCAGGGCAGCAGTATCCATCAATTCATCATGGAGTCGAACGACGAGAATTCCAGAGATGAAGTCAACGGCCGTGTATCACGCATGACTCAGAACTTCGAGAAGATCACCGGAAAGCCAGGCAACTATCAAAGCGCAAACGGAAGTGCTTACGATCCTCCCGCGAAGCCCGTATGGAACGACCAGACGAAGCCCGGCTTTGGTGGTGTCAATGTCGTTGGAGGTCTTACCAGCAGCAGCGTCTCAACCAAGAGTCTTGCTGCCGCACATTGTGGTGCTTGGCCTATGGCCGTCAACATGTTTGAAGAATCCGAACTCGAGAGCTATCAGCCCTGCATTCCTCAGATTCTCGAACTGTTCAACAAGGTCAAGGGCAACACAACAAAGCGAGAGAACAAGTCAGAGAACAAGCCACAAAGGGTGCGAGATTGGTGGGGATTCGGTGGTACTGCGCAAGCCAAGTTCCATGAGTATCAGTGGAAGCCCGCTTTCTTCCAAGCCGTTACAGACCACTACGATAGACAGGACAAGTTTGACGAGAAGATTGGTTTCGATTTCAAGGTCACCAAGCCCAGATTAGACGAGGAGGCCAAGGACAATCCTGAGATGGAGGAGATCAACTATTTTGGATACCCCGAGACCGATTTGAGGGAGCACATCAGAAAGTTTATTTCTGACGGCCTCGCCGAAGATAAGCGACTCTTCATGTCGCACTTTACCAGCACTACTCATCACCCTTGGGGAGTGCCAAAGTGGTTCGAGAAGGAGAAGTACATGGGTAAAGAGGGTGGTAATCATCAAGATCTTGACAAGTATCTCAACACCATCCGTTTCACCGACGCATGGCTTGGGGAACTCATGCAGATGTTTGAGGATACCGGAATCGCCGATGAAACCCTCGTTGTCTTTGTTGGTGACCACGGCCAAGCATTCAAGGAAGATTTCTCAAAGACAGGTACCTACGAAAACCGTCACATCAGCAACTTTCGGGTTCCGATTTCTTTCCGACATCCCAGCATTCCTCGGGTGCAATACGAGGCCAACGTGACATCAATCTCTATCCTTCCCACCATTCTAGACCTCCTCGTCAACTCGGGATCCCTCAACAAAAAAGATGCCGAAATTGCATTCGACCTCGCTCATGACTACGAAGGTCAATCCCTAATTCGCCCATATCAAAAGACACAAGATGGCCGTCGCGCTTGGAACTTTGGACTTATCAACCCAGGCGGTGGTATGCTCACAGTAACCTCAGCCGACGCACCCTGGCGCCTCGCAGTCCCTCTAAAGAAAGACCTCGAATACACATTTACAGATCTCGGCAAAGACCCGCTAGAGCTAGACGCCCTAGACAAATGGTCGATCAAGTCAATGGTCAAGGCAGTGAAGCGGCAGTACGGCGACGACGCTGCGACATGGGTCAAGGAGGCCGACGAAGTTGCCCACTGGTGGGCTCTAGAACGAAGACGCCTTTGGGGGTACAACCCCGACGAGGATAAATGATCCTGTTTTACTATTACTACTATTGGTTTTATTTTATGACATGATGCATTGGGTATCTGGGTTTGCGGGTTTGCAATTACTTTTGGGAACTGGTCTTTTGGCATACCCGTTAGCACATGTGTACGGCATACATACATATAGGGAGAGGCTCCCTCGGAAATGGTTGTTTTCTGGGTTGATTTTTTTGGTCTACAAAATGGCATAGACTTTGAAATTTTACGCATTGTATACTTGACCAAGATTGTGTCGTTCATGGCTTGTGTTTCTGTGATTGTGTTGAGCGGCGTGGTTGGCTGTGTGGTCAGAGTTATATGATCGTTGTCCAGTGTATAATCCGAGCAAATCGGAAATTATGCGACTTTTATTTCCAGAGTATTCCGTATATTCACGGTGTATTGAACGCTTGGTCAGTGCTGGGTGATATAATAGTCTTTGAAAGGTTGACGCTAGGGATCCTTACTGAGAGCTATTAGCTAAAGCTTACGAGGTAGAGGTCGACAAGTCTTAACGATGTTGACACTCAAAAGCCCACAGCATGAGATGAAAATACAATCGAAGGCATATAACTCGGTTACATTGGAATAGGCTGCAGCAACTTGAGATGGAAACTGGTAATATACGTTCAAGCAACAGATTAGAGCAAGTTTTATGGCTTCACTCTACAGAACATGGGACTCAATATTGTAGCCGCAAAATGCTAAATTATGAACTTTACATTATGATATAATAACAGAAGATTGGATTGTAGTCATGACCAGAGCTTTGCTGGGATCTAGGAATCGCCTCATTGTGGTACACCAGATCCATGGGTCCGATCTCCTGCAAGTCATAACGCATCTGCAGTACCGAGACCGCTTTCCCAAGCTGTCATCGGTTCTCTGGGTTACATGGCTCAAACAGCTAAGCTTGTCTCATGCCTCAAGCCACTAAGGAGCCGTATACCCCCATGTTGGGATCTCGTGGGCATCCTTTCTCACGATGCGGCGGTCCAATAACATGGCTCAATTGGAGCATGCCCCTTCCAGAAGACGTTTTGATTGCCGAGTTCCTGGGACGATGACGGCGGAACATGTCTCACTAGGCGTGGGCGTGGCGCCTTTCTTGCAGATATCATGTGCATGAACGCAGTCACTTTAACGGGTTCGTTTGTGTATCTTGAGGCTGTGTCAAACAAACCACATGTTGTAAATATGCTTCTGGACGTATGTTGAGGAGAACTTGAATTATACGGCTGAGGTACTGTTGATGGATGGATCTCCACTATCATGCACTGAATCAAGCACTCACTCCCCAGATGACCCATTGCTACAGTAGCCCCGCCATCAGAAGCATCCAGACTGTAGCAACCTGGTGACTTGAAGCGCCCGTCATTCAGTGAGATGACGATTTTTCAAGCATCAGAGATATCTTCATGCAATTTTGAGCGTGAGTATGTATGTAAATAGTCCCTTCCAAGCAGGAAAACGACCTGCCCGCACCTCTCATTCTCGGACCTCTTATACAGGCCCTTGTTCCATTCCCCCAGCAGCGAACGAAATACTGCATCCGTCTCATGAAGATCTTGGTCCCTTCAACAGTCATCGCCCTGCACCTTTGTCTAAGAAAGGAATAAAAGAGAAAAAACCGTGGGCTAGCGACTTTCAGGAGCGTGAAGATCCCAACGTTGCCTGTATTTATTGATACCTGACGGGATCACGGCACAGCAATCACATTGTCGCCTTAGCACCAAACGAGGTAAAGGCCCAACTCATTTCTAGGCCAGAATAAGAACCATCAACTTCTCGCATCGACATTCTTTTCTTGCCTATAAACTATTGTCCTCTTCATATTTATCTCGTTGCAGATAAATGTTTCATCTTGTTCAAAAGCAGTGGCCAAACGAGACGAGACACTCATCAAGACATCGCAAAAGCGTCTGTCTTATTCTGTCCTCCAAGTTTAGGCTCGGTAGTCTAAACCCTGCTAATAAACGGGCCCTTTTCATCGACGTCAGACCTTTCTGACACCTGATTGCGAGCTCTTGGAATTTGGTATAATTGGATTTCAGAAGATAACGGCACGAATCAATTGACAACCGGTCCTTTTTCTCAATTGGTATACTCGGTTACAATCTCCCACGCAAGACATTTGGGTGTGTACAAGAACGGGCAACACACTCATACAAAGATACTGTACTGTACCTTGATGTTGCCGTACTGTATCATACCTTACATTACCTTACCTTACCCTTCTATACGATACGACCTTGGCTCACTCTATCTATATCTCGGCCGTGGAGATAGCGGACCGTTAATACTGGGCACCATGAACGAGAATAACCCACTGGACCCGGATTTGAATGCTGCTAGTCTGGCCGATACCGATGACAGCCCAGCCCAAGCCCAAGCCAAAGCCAAAGCACAGGCACAAGAAGAAACAGAGCCAGAACAAGAACAACAGCCTTCGGTTAGCTCCTCCGTCTCCGCCTCCGGTGAACCTTCCGCCGCCGACTTTTCTTCCTCTCCTCGCCGCTTTCATCCACACTCTCATCCACCTTCTTCGTCGCTCACTTTTGGTTACGTTTCTGTTGAACAGCATAATATCCAGCCCAATCCCCCTCGCCAATCCCGTGCTTTCTCTTCTTCAACATCCGCCTCGCTACTCGCCAATTCTTCTGCTGCCGCTATTACAAGGAAGAGTCGCGGCGCCGAGCCCGTCACTCGAGACGCATACGCTACCGCACGCCGGGCCAGTTTCACGGCAGCTCCAAGCTCGACAACCGCCGTCTCGTCCTTGCCAATCAGGAACCCCCGACCTCTGGCACGCACTCGCCGCGAGTCCATGACCTCAGATACCGCTTCTGAAGAACAGGCACTGGCCGATTCCCAACTTTCAGGCCCTGGAGAAGAACCCCACCAACTGCGAACTCGCTTACCGTCTGCCAACGAGAATTCCCACACCGTATCGTCAGAAGCTTCCAACGCCGCGAATCACCGATTGTCTTCTTCCTCGGACTACCAGTCTAGGAGACTCTCCGGTACTTCCATCTACTCTCTCGCATCTGCCCGTGGTGTACTCAGTGGTTCATCATCAGCCCATGGTTCAGAGCTAGGCACTCCACCAAGATCTGTACCTGGATTACTTTCAACAGGCAAGAGCACAGCAACAGGCCAGTCTGAAGCAGAAGTCTCCAACGTCACCGTCACTACTTCTAGCAACCAACCGGGTCAATCAGTCGTGGGACACTCTAATCAGCATCATCTAACGCCTCGCGATCTTCACTCGCCGCCACTTGACTTTACAAAACGAGCTATTCGACACGACAACATGCAAAGCAGTACGTCGGGCTTACGGCAAGGGCCCGATAGATCTCGTAGCCGAGCCAAGAGACGCTTCAGCGGAAGCACAGCAACTAGCAGCCACAGTCCGAGTAGCGATCGGGGCCCCCATCATCGAGAGAGAGAGGAGGGTATGTCGATTTACCTTGCCTCTGGAAATCCATTTCAAGGCACATTTCTTAAATCCAGGGTCTAACTTGCTGCAGTGAAACCATCACGATTTGGTGTCATTGGTGTGTGCGCTCTAGATGTCAAGGCTCGAAGCAAACCCAGCAGGAACATTCTGAACCGACTCATCGCCAATCGTGAATTCGATGTGGTGGTCTTTGGCGATAAGGTTATCCTCGATGAAGGTGAGTTTTCAGATGCAAGTGTTGTATATTTCAGAAGTAAACTAATCCATCTTGTGTGCAGAGGTTGAGAATTGGCCTATTTGGTGAGTAGATCTTCTCGGTGAGCTGAAGTAGCATAGTGGGGTGCATCTGTAGTGCTGCAAGGGGCACGTGCCGAATTACCCAAAGTGATAACTAACACCAGCCAGTGACTACCTGATTTCCTTCTATTCCGACGGTTTTCCACTTGACAAGGCCATTGCCTATGTCAAGGCGCGGAAGCCCTTCTGCGTGAACGACGTTCCTATGCAGCAGATTCTATGGGACCGACGCCTGTGCCTCCACTTGCTCGACAAGATCGAGGTCAGAACACCAAAGCGTGTCGAGGTTACTCGTGATGGCGGCCCTCAATATCTTACGCCAGAGATGGTGAAGCATATCAAGGACGTCTCTGGAGTTTCTCTGGATCCTATTGACCCTTCGCAGACACCGTCTCCCCAAAAAGTAGAGCTGATCGAAGACGGCAATACTATCAGTGTAGATGGCCAAACACTCCGAAAGCCCTTTGTTGAGAAACCAATAAGTGGCGAAGATCACAACATCATCATATATTTCCCCACGGAAGAAGGCGGCGGTGCTCGAAAGCTCTTCCGAAAGATCGGAAACAAGAGTTCCGACTACATCAAAGATCTCAATGTCCCTAGAGCCATCACAGAACCTGGAAGCAGTTACATCTATGAAAGCTTTATGCAAGTCGACAACGCCGAAGATGTCAAAGCCTACACTGTTGGTCCAAACTATTGCCACGCAGAGACCCGAAAGAGTCCTGTAGTGGATGGCGTGGTGCGAAGAAACACTCATGGCAAAGAGTTGCGTTATGTCACAGCTCTTGGTGCCGAAGAGAAAGAAATGGCCAGCAGGATCTCTACAGCTTTCGGCCAAAGAGTCTGTGGGTTTGACATGCTGCGAGCATCAGGCAAGAGCTATGTCATTGATGTCAATGGTTGGAGCTTCGTCAAGGATAATGACGATTACTACGATCATTGTTCCAACATCCTGAAGGACCTTTTTATCAAGGAGAAAATGAGAAAGGATGGTGTCACCCCCCCTATGCCTTCGCCTGCGCCATCAGATACAGACCCCTTCACACGAGCATCTAATGCGTTCAAGGATCGCGAACAAACCCAGCCTGGCACCAATGGAGTGAGGACGAGCATCAATTCCATTGCAGGTACTACCGATTCGCAGCCCGATGACTCTTCCCGTCGTGCACCCAGCGGCACAGTTACCCCCCTCCTACCCCCAGACAGCGGACTTCCTTCGAAGACTCACAGCACGTTGGCGACCCCAGCGATCCCACCTACTCCTGTCGATGTGACCCTGCCGGGGATTTCATCCGCCCCTCCAACCCAGCAGAGTGCTATTGCGGACCCTCCGTCAGAACAAGCATCTATTGTCCCGGAGCCTCCCCTGCCAACTCACTCCTGGAAGCTGAAGGGTATGGTTTCGGTGATTCGACACGCAGATCGCACTCCCAAGCAAAAGTACAAGTTTACGTTTCATTCGGAGCCTTTCATCGCACTCTTGAAGGGCCACCAGGAAGAAGTCTTGCTGATTGGAGAAGCTGCACTTGGAAGTGTAGTGCAAGCTGTGGATTTGGCCTACGAACAAGGAATCGAGGACCGCGCTAAGCTCCGGTCTCTTCGAAATGTTCTCGTCAAGAAGGGCAGCTGGCCTGGTACCAAGATTCAAATCAAGCCTATGTTTCGAAAGAAGAAGACCGAAGAGCCTGCTATTAGTGAAGAGCTGGTCGCCATGACTGAGGAGAAGAAAGATATCAAGGAGGAAGCAGGCGACTCGTCGAAGGAGGATAAGTCCCACCAGGCTCCAAAACGACAAGATTCGCTTTCCGGAGTGACGATGTCCAAATTCACCGCCGCTGAGGAGCGTCTGGTTCTCGACAAACTGCAGCTCATTGTCAAATGGGGAGGTGAGCCAACACATTCGGCCCGATATCAGTCTCAGGAACTCGGCGAGAATATGCGCAACGACCTCATGCTTTTGAACAGGGATATTCTGGACGAGGTTCACGTTTTCAGCAGTTCTGAAAGACGTGTGACTACCAGTGCTCAAATTTGGGCGGCATCGTTCTTGGGCAAAAAGGATATTCCTGAGGACTTTATCACCATTCGCAAGGATCTTTTGGATGATTCGAATGCTGCCAAAGATGAGATGGACAAGGTCAAGAAGAAACTCAAGGGATTACTACGCAAGGGCAACGAGCGTCCTGCGCAGTTCACATGGCCAGAAAACATGCCTGAACCTTCTGAAGTACAAACAAGAGTCGTACAGCTGATGAACTTTCACCGACGTGTGATGGATCATAACTACAAGAAGCTACAGAGTGGCGCTGTTACATCCCTCAATGCTATCTCAAATCCTAGTACGGAGAAACTGTCAGGGGAAAACTCAAGCTCATCAATTGCCTCGTCACTTTCTCAGGCAAACACTCTCAACCAGATTCAGTCAAGATGGTGCTGTGGCGAAGATGCTGAGCTCTTCCGGGAGCGCTGGGAGAAACTCTTCCAGGAGTTCTGCGATGGCGAAAAGGTTGATCCAAGCAAGATTTCGGAGCTCTATGACACCATGAAGTTCGATGCTCTGCACAACCGTCAGTTCCTTGAATGGGTATACACGCCACCAAACCACATGCTGGATGAATACACAGCTGCTGGTGCTAGCAGTGTACCTGGAGGTTCTAACGGTACCAAGGATGGAAAGTCAAAGGAGTCTGAGGATGGCAAAACTTCCGATGACAAGAGTGACAAGAGCCATCAACCCTCGCCTGAAGGGTCAGACAAGGTGGATGCGGGAAGCAGATCAGCCTCAGTCAAGAAACTGTTTAGAAGACGATCGTTCCTTAACAACCTGCGGCATTTCAACGAAGAGGCACCACCTGAGCAATACTTCCGCCTGTACAAGGGCACGAAGCAGACTGCATCCACTGCAGATGCTCATAACGAACCTCTGCAGGAACTCTACCGTCTTGCCAAGGTTCTATTTGACTTTATCTGCCCTCAGGAATATGGTATCTCAGATAGTGAGAAGCTCGAGATTGGCCTGCTCACATCGTTGCCTCTCCTCAAAGAGATTGTGCAGGATCTCGAGGAGATGCAGGCGTCAGATGATGCCAAGTCCTTCTTCTACTTCACCAAGGAGTCACATATCTATACATTGCTAAACTGTATCATCGAGGGAGGTGTAGAGACCAAGATTAAGCGCAGCACTATCCCTGAACTCGATTACCTTTCTCAGATCTGCTTTGAGCTCTACGAGGCAGAGATGAAATCAGGCGATGGAACATCACCTCACGATGCGCCTACGTTTACGTACAGCATTCGTATCACCATCAGTCCTGGCTGCCACGTCTTCGATCCCCTGCATGTTCAACTCGACAGTCGACATTGCATCGGATGTGCTCCCAGGCGAAGTTTGACACCCCACGCGGACTGGTTGCAGGTCATCAAGACACTCCGAGCCAAGTTCAACCAGTAAGTCTTTTCATCCGATGACTACCATTGCCGTGTGAATATCAACTAACGCCTGTGCAGGGTCAAACTACCAAAGACGTTCCTGGCAGTCAACTTGTCTGATGCCTTTACATTTGAGGACCTTGAACGACAAGGCAGCGATAGCGATGTGTTAGAGATGAAGACTGCGCCGTCCAGAGGCATAACCGAGCAGCCCAAATCTCCTGAAGATGAGGGTTCAGAGACACTTACAACTGGTGCTGGCGAAGTTATGATCTCATAGACCGGGGAAGTAAGCCCGAGAATACCAAGATAAGAGCATATCATATCTCTTATGTGATAGGGCGTCTAGAGTTCGGGACTTTGCAATGGGGCTTGTCTGATCACCCAACAGTGGCGTTGCCTCTGCAAGTCCCCTTGTACGTTTCATGATGGCGAGCTGTTGAGAGAGTATGATGAGTATTGTCACGACTTGGTGTGACATCTCGAGTTATCTTGCATTATCGAAATAGAATACCCACATTAAAATAGAGGCAGGCTAGTCACGGACTGTTGTTGCTCTTAAATGAAGACACGAGTTGGCATGTGAAAGTATCTTCCTGTAACCTCAATCTGCACGCTTTCACGTAACTAGTTGTGAAGTAGTCGCATTGCAGCTGGTCTTATCAGGTTAATAGGTTCTTCACATGAGGGACATAGCTGCGGGATCAGAATTGTGGTGTCATTCTGAGATTTCTTGGCATGATTCCTTTTGATCGTGCAAGGTTTTGTTGGGGTTTTTCTCCGAGGCTCGGCACAGCATGGTTAAGATCCCCCTAATTGTGAAAAAACCAACAGCGTGGGATCGGTAGTCTCGAGCATAGATTTAAAAAGGCTCTTACTTCGGAGCCCCAGAAACCGGGCATCTGGATCAGAGTATTAGAAAGCGATCGCCGGCAAACTTTCCTCGTCCTGAAACTCGCTCCGAAGTCGTAGATTCAGTATCAACTGACTTCAGGGATGGAGTTCTAGGACAAAGTAACGTGCGAAGCAGTGTAGATGTGGTGTTATCAACTCCGAGTTTTGCATGGGGAACTTCTACACCGATGTGCCAATGACCAGATGGTGGAGGTGTTCACACCAGACCGACAGGGACCACGGTTGTTTGATTACCCATGACATAAGTTCGACTTGCGTTCTGGAATTTGTGGATTATGATGGTAGGCTCTCTTGGTGGTGAAGTCCAGACTTGACGATTGCCAAGCACGAACCCATTGAGCCATGCAGAGCTGAGGAAAAATGTTCAAAAGTAGGAAACCACAGCCTTAAAATTCAATTAGAGTTCCGGAACCAAGAGATGAAACATCCAGCTCAACGCATGAGCACTGTGAGACAGCCTCTCAAAGCTAGAGTTGAGTGAGGCACATAGAATCTTGGGCCCAAGCTTCAACACATGCAAACTGAAGCTCAGGGATGCTACCGCTATGGAGTTAGCGACGTCACTCAAGATCGAGAGGGTTCAAGACAGTGGGATGGTGACCTATACGGCAGAGACTCCGCTTGGAGATCAGAGACAATTGAGGCACTTGCAGATGGGGGAAATGTGATGCCGGCACCCCGGCAGATGTGGACTGGGCCGTTTGATACGCTCAAGTCGAGATGAAAAACCATGTATGTCAGATTTTGACATGCAAGAATATCCAATTGCACTCTGAACGGGTGTGGGAACGCGTATCCGTTGGGTTCGAAAGCAGAAAGGGCAACAACCGATCAATTGCTTCTTCTTACTCTTTATGGTCACTGACAAGGGGATGAAACCCAGGCGAGGCGGTCCTCTATTCCATTTGGCCGAATATTGAAGTGGTTGAAGGAGCAAACTCTCTCTCAGCAAACGCAATGATGTTGTATGTATATGCGGTCCTCCTGGTTTCAGTTTCAGAAGCGATGCGTTAAAATGAGGGTTGAACGCCCGTTGAAGCCCATGTAGGGCATTCTTGAAATTCAACGGCCACCGATCTTGGCTTGTGGGAGCAAGGGTCCCGGACGGGTGGCTTTCCAAAAGTGTGGCAGACTGCAGGACACTTGCAACTCGCAGCGGTTTAATGGTGACCAGGGGGTTTGTCGACATGTCTTAGTGGAAATGGGGGCGGTTGAAATGCCGGGACAGCCAGATTAAGCCGGCGACAGGCTGCTTGTGGATGGATAGCGGATTTGGTGTCGTTTCCGGGGAGAGTAAACTATGCCGGGTAAGGGTGGTCCGTGTGAGGGTCGCATGGTGTTGAAGTCAGCAGATTCAACAATTGTAGCAGGTACACTAAGATCATAGGCAGTCGTAGTCAGTTGAGCAGGATGAGGATATCTGCCAAGAGAGCTCTATGTAGGGTAGCTATCAAAGAGGATCTCAGAAAGTCCAATACCGGAAAATTAGAGATGGTAATCAGGCGGATTACCGTACCTGGGCGGCTGAGACTTGCGATCGACTATGAAGTCGCCATGCATCTGGAAAATTTGGTAGCGAGGCGAAGAGACAAGCGACAAGGCCTGCCACGCTTTCTTTTTTCGATCAAGCAAGCAGGGAACTACAGCACATGCAGACAGGCATTTGCCTGTAATCCTTGCTTGATATGATAACCGGGAGGTGACGACGGTTGACAATGATACGTGGGTATGGATGTATGTACATACATATGTCGATGTTTGTGATGAAGATGGAGAAGCTAAGAGAGAGGGTTCCGAGATACGATGAAAAATAAGATAAAAGGGACAACAGACGAGATTTCGATTACAGGGTCTTGAGAGAGCGAACTAGAGGTAGGTATTCAGAGTGGGAAGGGAAGGCAACAGTTGGTAGCTAAGGCAGGTATGGATGAGTTGATGGTTTCCTAGGTTCATGTTCCAATCCGTTTAAGCGGAGAGTGGGAAGTGGAGGAGGAGGGGATGGAGAAGGAGAGAGTAACTATGGGGTCATCCATCAGTCACAGATCGAAAAGGGAAGTAGGCCCAGAACAACTTCACTTTGCCTCGGTGCATCTCGCTGAAAGGGGATAATCAGAATCAGACCATACACACACACAAAAGTAAGAATTTGTTAATACCCGGATTATGTTATAATGACAAAATGTGACTTTGCTGCCATCCATGGTACCAAGTCAGCATTCGTCTGAGTAAACAAACATATTCGGGAGTAATATCATCACTGACCAAAACCCCCCACAAGCCGCTACAAACATGCGGGACAACATAATTAAATCCATATATGTAGGAATTATATGTCATTAATATCTCTAATAAACGGGACGGGTCGACCGGCCTAAGCTAGAGTGGACTGAGGCGGGCGGCCAGCGAGTGAGGCTCAACATCGTCATGAATCCATCATTGGGATGGGGGTCCACGAGTTGCAAGGATATTCAGCCACGCCTCCCCGCCAAACGTGGGTGAATAGCGAATGCTCGCCTGTATATCCGAAAAGGTGCAGAAGATGGGATAGCGTAAAGCTGACCAATGCGGCAGATAATAGACAAGACAAGACAAGACGTTCGCCAAACAGCGGCAATAACTCCGACTGCTCATCTTACCGCAGCGACATTACCGGTGTGAATAGACTGCATATGCCCAGGCAAACTTGTTCGAAAAAGGTACAGAGGCATTCAATTCGCAAAACGGCTGTCATAAAGAACTAGCTTAATTCCTCAGCTATGATTGGTCGCTATACTCTAGAGTTTGTTTTACGGCCCTGCAGCTAAAAAGAGAGACCAACATGCACCAACAAGATGTTTCGGACGGGAGTTGATTGTGGCGTTTGAGGGTCTGAACGCAAAGACATTAAAAATGAAAAAACACTCTGTAAGAAACGACAGAGCAGAAAAGCCACTGGGCACGGCAGGCATAGTGACAGGGATATCATTTCACGAGCCCCGGAAAGAAGCCGATTTGGTACGGTACGTTCAATGAAATAAGAAGTGATGAGGCGGTTGTTTGTACTGGCTTGTGCTTGGACAATCAGAATCAGGACATGAAATTTGATAATGGCTGTTTGAACGGAAGATCTCCAGAGTACCGCCAACAGATGATCGGCTGTGTGTACTAGGTTTGATGACAGGGACAGCGGTCAGTTCAACGTTACTGCATCCGGCTGTTGTTTCCTGCGTATTGTTCCCTGTTCGCGGATGTCATATGTATGTCTGGAGTTGAGAGCTCATTACGATGATCCCCCAGCCTCAGACTCAGAAGGCAAAGCACAGATCAGGACCAGACTTGTGCTCGGAGGCTCCGGCGAGTTTCCAGTGGCATGATTTCGTTTGGGCAAGGAACATTAGGGTTTGCAGGATCATGGGCTTTTGACATGGTGAAGTTCGCCTAGTGACAACGTTTGAGGTTTAGGGCTGAGTTTCCAGGCGTCTTTTTGTTGTAGTGGAGGGGGTTCCATTCGCAAACCTTGGGAAAGGTAGAGAGGCCCGGGCGGTTGGTAATAACTATGTGTAAGTCGTATATGCATGGAGAAAAGAGACGACAAGAGGTCCAGTGATTGACGCTCCAACTTATTTGAAACCGAGTGCCTTCCAGATTTGTTTGTGGTGGGTGGCTTGGTTTATTCTCCGAAGCCGCACTTTTATATCAACACTCTTCAATTGCTTGCTTTGATTAGTTCTGTCTGTCTAGGAGGTAGTCAGTTGTCCTTTGATGAACATCTTCTACTCCATTTGGCACCTTTCCCAAACTCCCTGCTGTGCTGCGTATAGAAGCATCCTCCAGTTACGACACGTCGAATATCTTGCACTAGGATCATTACCCCTTCGGTAAATATCCTATCTTGACATTGGATGAGTATGATTTCTTACCCGCGCCGCGGGGTGGGGTCCGCTTCTTCTTACATCACACTCAGGGATGAACGGATGAATACAAACTCCCAAGACGTGAAGAAAACAAGAAGTCCATGTTGTTGTTTTTTACCGGACCACACCTCTTCTTGAACTGGAGCTTTCAGATCGTGATGGTCAGAAGCTACCTATCTGTGACCTCACCAGGCAGTCCTCAGTCCTCACTATTTCAGAGTGGACATTTCGCCTCGGCACGGCCGGTGTGCTAACTCTTAGAGTCTAGACCAAGGTTTTGGGTTTATCTGCCGCACTTTCGGTATCGATTCCGTAAGGGCAGTTTTAGAATGCATGCCTCTGCCTTCAGAAGCTGCCTAGCACCACTTCACGAGCTTTTTTGGCTCCCCTTTTGCGGCTTACGCCCAATTCAATCCAAGAGAGTTCACAGGTCTCTTTTTGCTTTTTCTTTTTCGGTGCTGCACCCCCCTAGAAGTAGCCCTGGAGCGTAAGGCAGTGGAGCTGGAGGTCTCCACCGTGAAATATGATCCTGGCGCTGCTGGGCTGGGTTGGCCCCGAGAACCAGGACACAGGTGCCCTATGGTTAGGTAGGTACGGAGTACCTAGGTTTGATTTGGGTGAGGCGTGCCTCAGCGAAGCCCTGCCATTCCAAATCAGTTAGCTTTTTGCTTGTGGCTTTTTGAGTCTTTTCTGCTTCTGCCTTATTCTTAAGTTTGAGGTGTCGTTTAACCTTTAACTTTACCTTACCTTACTCGTATAGGTAGGTACAATATCCTACTGCATGTAGCCTTACCACACCATCCATACCTTAGATGCCTAGGTACCTTAGATACGGAGTGCGTTAGTTGCTAAACAAGTTGACTTGCGTTATCTGACCTTAGGGGGATTATTCTCCTCATTAATCTGGCATTCCCCTCCTTTGAAATTGAGTTGTCTCTTGTTCTTCCCATCTTATTCCTCTCTGTCTGTCTGTTTGAATACTTTGGTCGTTCGGTCGTCAATAACCGACACGCAGTAATTGGCCGTACCTAGCGCGATCAAATAAGGCGACGTACCTGCATCAGTGGATACCTTAAACTCTTGCAGAGGTCCATGTTATCCCCATTCCCAACCCCATTCGATCCTGTCTAATTGAATTTCAGTGTGATAGTGGAGGTTAGGTTAGGATCGTATCCTTACCTTGTCATTCGGTCTCGGTACCTGACTGACCATTCACCACTAACTCACTCGCCCATTCATTCACTCACTCACTTTTTTTGCTTGTGCTTCTCGGTCGTTCGCTGCCTACAAACCCCATTTCAGTTGCTGGAACCGACCCCTAGGCTGTTTTCCTTAGAGGGCCCCGTCCTCCAGCCTAAGATATACACCCCCCTTCCCTTCCGTCTGTTAGTGGAGGTTTTCCCTTCCCTGAGCTTGTCTTCTCTCCCCCTCCCCCTCTTTATTCTTCTCAATCTTCCAGAAGCGTCAAGGACAGGGCATCCTTTACAAAACCCCGTCCGTCTGTACCGTACCGTACCTCTAACGGGAATTGGGGCAACATCTGGGATTTGGGCCGACAGGAGGAGAGAGAATTACCGATACTTCTGAGTTAGTACAATACAGCACTGCACTGCCTGTGCCACGTACGACTCTACCTACAGTACTTACACCCAAGATTCCACATTAACTGTCTTTAATGCCCTGGCATGGGCATGACGGCTCAAGACCAAAAGGATAGTCCGGACAGGATAGGGTCGAGCAAGGGCACGGCCTTCAACATCGTCCGTCCGTCCCTCCATCCACACATCCATGATTTTGGGACCCGTTGGCGGGTACATTATCGCCAATGTCCCCGGGAGTCCCTCGTTGTTGTAACATTGAAGCTACTGTACCAGAGGAGCGAGCCCCCATATCCATACCATACCCATAGTTCATCTACCTTACCTCACTTCACATAACCTTGCTCCCTCTCGTCTTTGTCTCGCCTGCTCGCTCGCTCGCTTTGTCTCCCGTCAATCGTCCGTTTAATCTACTCAGTTTGGTGTTGGCACCACCTTGTCGGCATTTTCGCCTCGTTGCTCGTACCTCTTCCGTCGTCTATCTCCCAGGCCGTTGCTGCAAGCCTCAACCCGGCCCACCTCATCCCGGCTTCCGTTTGACAGTGCTTCCTTGCAAACGACATCATATCAGAACTCTGATCTTTGCTCTGTACCTTACATTGCATTGCCTTGCTGCAACGACTCAGCGTGCAACTGACACCAACAACGAAACTCTGTCACGTCGCCTGCTCCTCGCTCCCGTTCTCAAGTATAAAGACCTGTGGCCCTCCTCCCTCACTCAGCTGTTGATGAATCACGACGTCTTCCGCAGCAACTCTGACACATTGCCTACTCTACTACTTCAACTCTCACCTTTTACACTCATAAAGGGACAGCTCTCGTCCTGTTGTTGCACTGCATCATCAACATCTCACCGCACTCCGCCTTGAAAGCCCTCACGCTTCATACAACAGCTATCGTGTAAGTCCAAGAAAGAGCGGACATGAGGTTGCGTTCTACATACCGCATCTTACATATCTGCTTACAACTTACATACAGCCCATGTTGGGTTGTCTGTCTGTCTCATGCATGCATGCAAGGCTAATATTGTATTCCCCCAGGAACATAGCCGCATCCAATCAGGCCATCAAATCTTGTGAGAGGGTTCAAGAGACTCTCGACAGCATCTACACCTTTACTGTACCACCCACAACACCGCCACAATTCCCGACAAAATGGCCAACGCTTGCGCCCACCAGTTCCGAATGATCAAGTCGGACAACACTCTTGTCCAGTGGATCTGCCAGCACTGTCGGTCCGGTCCTCACTGGATGATCTGGGAGTGCACCTACTGCAAGCTTCATCTATGCCGACCTTGCACGCAGTCTGCTTAACGGCTTGTGTGTACATGCGCAAGTCACTTAGTGCCGAGACAGTCTTTGGCAGCCACATGCGAAAATGGGTGTGCAGCTGCTTTGTTGTGCTTTCACCTTTTTTTTGCTTCTGCTTCTGCAACCTCACTCGGCACCATCTGAGATGGCCTGACTTACAAACTGTGAGAGGCTCAACCCCAAGCAGAAAGTGGAAAGCTTCTCCTTCTTGGTCTCGGTGCAGATGTACATTTGCGATCAGAGAAGATGGTCTCAGCATGGGCATTTGATTTGATTGCACTTGGCACAAGTTGCTGCTACGCTACACTACAGTACGCTACGTACTGCGGAACGGCAGCCCGGAGCTGGCTCTGGATGCACGGCTACCGAACCGTCACACACCCCCTCGCGTGCACCCATCACAGCATTTCTTTGCACTTTTCAGTTGACACATAACGTCATTTCGACTTACACTCACTGGCTTGAGAAATTTCCCATCATGTCCAGTTCAGCTGAGCTGAGCTGGGCCTCGAAGAACAACACATACGCATGGATGCATTGGACGAGACATCAACCAACAAACAAACAAACAACTTGGAGTACATTAGGAGCTGATACAGTGACTCAGTCGGACTGTGTCAGTGTCTCTCCTGGGTATTCGGCCAAACGGTGGTATTTTGGGTGACTTCGACTTTTTTACGCTTCTGCCTCTGAGTTCCATGACGGAATAGCGCCCTGCACGTTCCACGTGGGAGATTCCATTCACAGGGACCTGTGGCCCGTTTTCGGAACTGTGCAGCACTAGTCACCCCCTCCCCCTTGGCCCCTGCGACTTGGAGAGAGGAGCTCTCACTCACTACGGAGTAGCTCCAACGCTTCTGTCTCGCCATCTCGTTCGCTTGTGGCCCTACCCAAGTCTACAACCCAAGCTTACAGGGCCTGGCCAGGCCAGACCAGACCAGCCTAACACTCAACGCAACGCAACGATGGGAAAGACCGGACTGTTAGACGTGTCATGTTGCTGGAGCTCTCCTCCAATCTACAGTCCCAGTTACGAACTTTCCCATTTAGGAGATCTGATCTGTTACAGGTGATCCTCACTGGTCTCTTTTGATGTTGTCTCTTTTCTTCATTTCATCTCCTTTCCCCTTTTTCCTTTCCGTCTTCTCTTCCTTGTAATACCTGGCTTGTTGTTCATCGCCTGCATCAAAACGGTGTTTGTTGGTGTATTTTCTTTTCTGTGTCTTTTTGTTTTCTTTTTCTTACTTTCGGAGGGTTTACCCCACGCTTTGGTCTTATCTCCTCAATCATCCTCCACTGCCAGAAGCAACTTTGGCTGCTGACGGTACTTTTGAGTGGGAGACAAGTCAATGGGGGAACGTTGTTATGACCTCATCTTATTGGAGCCAACAAAACTTTCGGTTTGGCTCATGGCGCAAGGACAGAAAAACAACGATTTCTACGGATGGGACTGGTGTTTTTTTAGGGTTGGCGCTCGAAATAGACTATGGCTCAAGCCAGACAGATACGGGGCGAACCAGAGGATATCAAGAGGATGAGAGGAACACACGCATCAACTTTAGTTAGTGTATTGCTATCGTCATAAATGGAAACATTCTGCTTCTAGCTTTGACTCCTTCTCTACCACTAAATACTAGCTACCTACCTAGCCAAGTGATTGTCATCATCATCATCGACGAGGTGGATGTGAAACTAAATCATGAACGAGACCTTGATTAGTAGTATCATTACCTCAGCGGGAGTTATCGTTAATTATCTCCAGTCTCTCCATCTATACAAGAGGCCTAGCAATTCAATCTGATGAGCCTTGATTGGCCCGGAGATTACGAGTAAGTTCTCGACGTTACCTAGGCACGGTAGCTGCTGACTAGCGGTACCTGCCTTCTCATCGCAACTTGAGGTGAGAGGTGAGGTGGACATTGGACAGTGAGGAAAGAGGCCAAAGTCCTGTAATCTCCCCTCCCACATTCCTTACCTACCTTACCTTACCTTACCTTACCTTAACCTACTAAAGTTACCTACGGCATTGGTTGCCCTTTCCTCTTCTATCGTCCGCCTCGGGTCTCGCTCGTATTGAGTCCCTGCCTTTCCTTCCATGCGTGCACCATCCATCGTGTAGATCTCTTGTCTCATCTCATCACGATCCTACCTCTTCAATATTCTCATTGCTACATCACTTTAAACTTTTCTCTCCTCTCTTAGCACCTCGCTTGGATGCTTACTTCGATTCCCTGTCCTTCCCTTCCCCGAGCGATTTTGACTGGATTGGACTAGGTTGCGCGGGTCAATGCGATCGCCTTGCTCATGGACAACCAACTTCCCATTATCAGACACAGGCTGACGTGGAATAATGTGCATCATCTTGCCATGGGAAACATCCGGATGGCTGTGGCAGTCTTGTGGAGCGTTGCAGTCTGTGTCTGTGCCATGGCGCAGTGAAGGAAAAGAAGCTACAACACCTACTTCACTCTGAGGAAATATCAGCACCATGATCGTTGACAGAGCTAGCTATGGATACCTTTTTTAACGCGGATGATGCTATTCTAGGCTTCACGCCGCCCCCAGTCTGATCGACGCTCTTAGCGGCCCACCAAAAAGACCAATCTTCACCAGAAGCCTTCCAGAACAACTTAGAAGCTGTCTCGTATTGTTCCCACTTTGCAAACGGTGCACTCGCGAGTCCAGGTCCCCCAGCTTGACGCTTCCAACGGTGGAGAGCAGCATCGACGCACGAACCAGGGGTTTGTTTCCAAATTACCGAAACACGCCAATGCTTGACGTAGACACTTGCAGCCTCGCAAATGTTTCGATAACTTGTATGATACACAACCACCATATAAACTTTGGTATTCAATCATTGCTCGTTTCTACGGAACTATCTTGAGTCATGCCGACAACCTTAACAACTATCACGAGGCACGACACGCCCCCCATGGTCAACGGATCCGACTTCCCGCCCGGCCGGCCGACATGGTCCCATCGGGGAACGTACCCGGAGCTTTTGAGGTGATTTACGAGCTGTCCGAGCATACATGATAGTATCATTGTTGATTCAGGCCTTCGCCTCACTCATTGGTCCGTTGGTTGTTCGCTTAGAGACTGGCTGAACTCTTTTGCCCTGTCTCGCTTTGTTTCAAAACTCACAGGCATCAGTTGACGAGCTATTCGACCATGCATATTCATGTCACTCAACGATCGGGGTGGCAGGGCATGCCATGCTCTTCAGATTGTGCTAGGGCTTTTGTGTGACCAGTTTGTGTAACGACCTCGTCATACTTCGGCAAATCATTACAATGCGCGGGTTTAATGGAACGTTTCCAGATGCTCGGACAAGAAGTTGTCAGTTGCGTGTGACTACTCGCCTCCGGCCCTTTACGGACACTGCCATGCCGAAGAGAGACCGCTCCGTCTCGGTGTCGGAGGTAAGGGGCTGACCCCAGTCCCCACCCCTCCGGCCTCCCGCACCGAGATATGGCGGACGGACACTGGGCGTTTACGGCCGGACACAAAGCTGGTTTGGGTCACATCTGCTTTTACGAGCTGCCTTCTTTGCAAGATTGTGCATATTCAAAGATATCGGCCGTCGGTTTGAGGGCGGTCCGCTGAGGCAACTTTGCTGCACCTGTCACTCTTTCCGGCAACTTGATCGAAGAGATGGGTATGTTTATTCAGGCAAGTAAAAGCCAACAAGGCAGCAGACCCAGCAGAGCCGCAGCCGTCAGCCAGAATGAGAGAACTATGGGTATGCTCGACTTGGTGTCTGAGGAAGACTGGTAGTATTTTGCGATTTTGGGATCTCCCAGTGCCCAATCCCATACAGTACGCTCAGCGCTTCTCTTGGTTACCTCTACACTGTCACCAATGGATATGGTCGTATCGCTACCGGAGTTACTGGTTAGAAAGCCGTATCTGCCGAAGACTGGAGAATACTTTGATCCAGCGTCGACTCTTCGGTCAGACATGAGCTTTTTGAGTACCGTGCCACGCTCCCCTTTAGCAGCACGGCCAGTGGAGTAGTCAACGTTGAGCGAAGTGCATCGTCCGCACATCTTGGTGAGAGCTACTTGGTGGGCTCCATTAATGGTCAGCTGTGCCCAAAAGTCCTCATCCCATGCGGCCTCGCCATCCAGAACAATGTTGGGTCGCATAGCCTTCATTTCAACGTCGCATGTTGATAGCCGGGCTTTGACGTTGTTAAGAGATTCTTCTGTGGTGAACAGGTAGGGCGCACAATCAGTAAATGTGATCCAATCGTCCTCGGTGGCTTTTTTTCCTAGAAGGTGGTTGAGAAGCAGCATTGGCCATGGCGGAGGAGTAGCCTGAGTCTTGGGAGAGAATGTTCCCAGCACAGGGCGTCGACCATCGCCGATGAAGACAAGAGCTGTGTCGAAACCAAAGCAAGCGGTGAACCATGCATCATATTTGGGTCCCATGCGATATGCAATAACACGACTTTGATGTAGGCTGACGTCGGCCTTGCTCAATTCATTGATCTCTGGTTCAATTGGGACTTCAAGGGCAGTGTCCTGCTCTGGTTTCCATGGCACGAGTGGTTCTTCTGGAATCAGGTACTTGACCCGGATCTTGTCGCCAACGACTTCTTGTGCGAAAAGGCTGCATTCTGGGTGACCAGACAATTGGATCTTGCTGAAGTCGCCCGACTTCTCGATCTTATAAAGCATAAAACGACGGTCATATTGAAGCCCTTGTGGGCCTAATTTGGCCGACTCGACTTGAATACCTCGAAGTCCTTTGATAGGATAGTACCAAAGCTACCATAGGCTGTCAGCAAAAGTCCAGGACCTCCCAAAGAGATTGACATGAGTGAAGCTTGATCGGACTTACCTGAGTGATCTTCATTGTTTCTTGATGTGTTGTTTGACAGCCTATCAACAGAACAAAACAACAATATTTGTGTTGTGAAAGGAAGAACTGGATTGCGAATCAAGTACGGACCCCTCGTTGACTAGGTAGGCAAGCCACAGTCGGCTCGAGCACTAACCAAAGGTACCAAATCCTGTTAGTTTTGAGGAGGTAACGCAGGCAATTGAGATAACATGGAATTCGGCTCCCGCTACCGAAGATCTCACACCGCATCTACACATACGTCCAATCACAAACTATTGATTGCAATACATTCTTGGTGTAGACTCGACATCAATTTCAGCTGAACTAACCCAAGATAACTCATTGAGAGTTCTTATTTATAATTAACATTGTCTTTCATTGTTTTTGTTGCCTCGGTTCCCAGTTCGGAAGACCTCCACTGCCGGAATCCCCCCGCTGTGTTCCGCAGCAGACCTCACAAGGCATGACAGATAACAGCGATACAAATGATACATAATATCATTGTCTCCTCCTTTCTCATTCGACTGAGTAGCTTTCCAGTCGAATTCGGGCAGTTGATAAGTCCAGTTGACATGTCTTGAGCCGTTCGGAGTCGGAGTGGCCGGTGGTAGAGTTCAAGGGCGCTGCTGACATGGCCCTCCACTTTCCGGCATGTACAATAACACATCACGAAGGTTGAGAAATGAGGCGTGACGACCAATTGATAGTGACTCAATTCTATGTTTACCAATTCCTTCTGTGAATATAAGGGATAGAGCTGAATCTTAGCCTAGCATATCACAGAGTTGTGAAAAGAGAGATCTCTATTCTTATCTACCTTATACTACATGAGGATCCAGATTCGATATAGCTACGTCAGATTCTTCTATGATTTCGATATTTATACACTGCTCCTGTGACAATTCATTGAGATTGATGATTTATTTCTCATGATTACAGTTTGTTCACGGCTTTGGATCGAATGCCGTTGTGACTTGATCGACCGATGGGGAGACTTTGCTATGACAGTCAGATCTCGGGAACCTCAACTTCCATACGTGAGATAAAGAGCCTTTCTCCTACACATTTATGAATACGGTGGTTTCATCTGAAAAATTTAGCGAGTAAGACTTCCTCATCTCCACAACAGCTCACGATTTTCTGAAGCCATATAATCGTGCTCCATCTTGAACTTGTATATGTTCATGCAGCTTCGCTTCCCTGTATCACAGCACGCAGTTTCTGACATTTGATCTGAATCCTGTTATAGCCTTCGGGGCTCGGTTTCTTCGAAGCTTATACGGTGAGCAATAAGTTCTCGACTTTTTGTCTTCTCTATGATAATTTAGGTTCGATACTCTTCCCAGCTTGAGTATCAGCCGGATACATTGCCCAGCCAGACAACTTCATTGAACTCATCGCCAATGTTACAAGTTCTTAGTTTCTCTAATATTCCAGTCTTCGAAAGCACGTCTTCGAGATCCAGAAATAAGTTCAGATTGGGGACACTTCTCTCTTTAATCTGGTTGAGAGGCTGACCGGCACTTCGGACGCTGTGCTTTAACGTAGCCATAGATCAAGTCGAGCACAGGCTGTTGGAGCTCTCTTGTGAATCAGCGTCTCGTCATCACGTTAGCATTATGGAATCGTGGAGGAAGTTGACACCACCTGCCAGACGCGCCATTTCTCTTTTGTTCCTCGGATCCATTCAACAGCTACTAGAAGCCCATATTCCAGTATATGATCTTGAATATCGTTGGGCTTCTAGTTCCAGAATTGTCCAAGTAAGTTATGTAACCCTGGACCTTAAGGTAAGCTCAGTACTGGCTACTGATGAGGTCATCCAGTTGTATCATGAAAACGCCTCCTGTTCAACGCCAATAACCGAAGGGGATATTGTTGATGCAGCAAGACCAATATGCCTTGGTAGCATGCCCTTAGGGGGTAAGAAAACACCGAAACTTGATATAAGGTATTAAAATAAACTTAGTAAAGAGTCCCCTAAACTTAGGCTAGATTTACCTAAATATTTCATCACTTAGGTTTAAGGTCTTGAGTTTTCTTTCCTCCCCTGGCATGCATACAGCTTTTTAACACAGAGGAAGAGGCGCAAGCAGAATACGTAAACCCAACCACTGCATCAGTGTCGGATTGGCGAGCTGAGCTGCATAAGTCTTGCCTCTCCTAAAGATAGGCAGTCAAGGTAACATGAGTGCTGACATGGCGGTATCATCGCGTCTGGTCGGACCCGAAAAGCGAAGCACATGCCGCGAGCCTCGAGGAAGGATTCATCGTTATCACTGACACTGCCACCAAGGCTGCATGATATGTAGCAATCTTTTTTTGGTCCGTGTCAGTCAGAATGGAACCTGTCTAGGGTTTCATCGATTAATAGCTCCCAGGGACGTTAAAATAAGATGTGGATATTGGGTGAGTAAGATCGCGCAGCTAACAAATCCAGCCAAGCATCATCTCGCGGCTCGACGCCATTGCTGACATCTATATTCCTAGCCAGGAGAGTGGCGTCGTAGCGCGAGATGAGACCTTATCAAGCCATTTCCTTGAACACCAGCTGGTCAGTGACATGGTCATCTCATAAGAGGACTTCAGTCGAGCAAGTCAGATCAGCCCTACGTAGGTCTTCCTTTCATATCGAAATTCGTTTTCGCTAAGCCTTAGCTCCCCACAACTCAGAGCTGAGCAAGATGCAAATGCGCCTCGACCTAGGCTTTATCTGGTTTGACCAGGCGCTGACGACCCGCAGGAGCTGCCGCCTCTGATGTAACAGACCCTGACCTTGTCCTTGTTGTTGAGGCATTGGCTGCTGGCGTCGGCAATATGGACAAAAAGAAAAGAGGCTGACAGCGTTTCTTGGCGTCCCATCGCTAAAGAACCTGGATTCCATATCAAGACATATCATTCAGCACGACGTTGCTTCGTCACAGGAATATGGCCTCTTTCTCGTATTGCTGGCTTGGCCAATGGCGAGATAATCGCTCCGAGTCTCCGCTGAGAAGTGACTGTAAACATTGCAATATCTTTAAACCCTAGGAGGATTCTCAAGTACCGCCTTTTGGGAATGGATGATCCAACCCTGTGCATCCATCGCAGAGACTAAAATCTGACAAGCACTGCCCAAGGTCCATCGTCTTATTCAGGCTCCTTGAATGGTAGATCCCAAGTCCGAACCCTGGGCTCGGAATCCCGTATGGATCTGAAGCAATGAATTTCATTTTTTTCTTCCTCATTGAGGTTGTAGGATCACAAAGTCCCAGCCGGCTTATAAGATGGAGTACATGCCGCCCTGCTGGCTTGACATGATGACTGCCGTCGTTGTCGTTCCTCGTCCTTTCCCACGAGGATATAAGTGAAAAATAGAAACTCAAGGTTGTCAATAACCTCTCTACCCTTTTGAGCAACAAGTGATACGCCGCAATGTCGCTTTCAAGCTATGGCGTCGACGACGCTAAGCTACCACAACAACCTTTCCTTCCTGGTGCCAGGCCCGATACACCAAGCTTCCTCGACACAACTGCATGTCTTTGCGCTCTTCGTGCGTTACCTGAAATCGATAAGCTCGCCGAAGCCGGAACGAATCTCGATAATGGCCAAGCAGCATGGCAATGCATTGGAAACCAAACACAAGGTGTATACAACATCACAAGCGGAAAATGGTACAAGGCCAAGAATCCCAAGGGCTCGCTCGATCTGCCCATGGAAGACAATTCCAACCCTCCTGTCGGAGGTGATCTCGTATGGGACTCCAAGAGCCGTTCTCTTAAGCCATTAAAGGACAAGAACACGCTCACTGTTTACGACAGAGACTGTACCGGCACCAACAGATCGGGCTTCTCGACCAGTTTCTATAGAACCACATATCAGCTTCTTAACGATAAGCTTCCCATTGATGCTGCACCCTGCTGGAGGCCCGGTGCCCTTCCCCTGCAGCTGCAAAACGTGTCTTCCTGGCAGGAGTATGGATGTAAAGAAGGGTTTCTTTGTAAGTTCACTGATTGGGTGGCTTGAAATCGAAATTGACGTTTTGCAGGCCAGAACAACACCATCAATTCACTCCCTCAATCATGTCCTCCTCTCGAGAAGTGCACAATTGCACGTCTCTCAGGCATGACTTGCTCATTGAACGGTACAAACGTCGGCATGGGAGTTTTCGAGCCCATCATCTGCCAGGCAGGCCACTATTGCCCCTTGGAGGAAAAGGGCATGAAGAAGATTAGATGTCCTGCCGGCTCATATTGTCAGCCTGGTGCTTCAACTCCAACACAATGCCTATCTGGCAGCAGGTGTCCGGAAGGCGCCTCCTTTGAGAGGTATCTGATTCCTGTGGGCGTTCTAGTCATCATCGATTTCCTCCTCCTTGTTGGTATGTTCGTCTTGATGTTCCGTTCGCGGTGGCAGAGAACATCCAAAGCCCATGCTGGTGCTCTGAAGAGACACAAGACCATGAGGGCCGTCAAAGCGACAATCACTGGACGGGGATACAAGGAGTTGCCCGAAGACCAAGATAATGAGATGGCTCCTATGCAACCTGGCTACAGCCCTTATTCTCCATACGGACAAAACTTCCGAGAAGGACGGACCCGAACTGGTTTTGAGGCTACTCTCTCGCGGAACAGCATCTACAGCTCGGAACAAGAGCAAAAAGAACTGGAGGCCAACCCACAGCTTAAAGCTTTTGTTGAATCCATGCGACGAGCAGCTGAGGCAACCAACTTCGGCCTCTCCTTCAGATACTCCGATCTTGTCTTCCATCCCAAAAAGAGCCCAAGGCCCATTCTTCAGAACGTCACGGGCTCTATTGAGCAGGGACAGCTGGTTGCTGTTATGGGTGGCTCAGGAGCTGGTAAATCGACCTTTGTCAATGTTTTGATGGGTAAAACAAGCAATACTGGCGGCATCGTTGCGGTCAACAATACCCCAGGCAAGATGAAGCAGTACAAGAAGTTGACAGGCTACGTGCCTCAGGATGATATCGTGTTGCCTGAGCTGACGGTCTACGAGAACATTGTGCACTCGGCACGTATCCGACTTCCTTGTAACTGGAGCAAGAAAGATGTTGAAGCTCATGTTGAGTCTGTCATTGACTGTCTAGAGCTTTCGCACGTGCGAGATTCTCGGGTCGGCAGCGTAGGCAAGCCTGTCATCAGTGGTGGTCAGAGAAAGCGAGTGAGTATCGGCATGGAATTGGCAGCTGCGCCAATGGCTATCTTCCTTGATGAACCAACCAGTGGTTTGGATGCTACCGCAGCATCATCCATCATGCGCACGCTCAAGGCCATCGCAAGACTCGGCATCTCCATTATTGTAATCATTCACCAGCCGCGAACTGAAATTTTCGACCTGTTTGATAATCTCATCCTGCTCGGTAACGGACAGACCATTTATGAAGGCCCTCAAATGGAGTCACAGACATACTTCGAGAGCATGGGCTTCCAGTTCCCAGAGCACAGCAACCATGCTGATGTAATTACCGATATCATCACTGGTAACGGTCGTGAATACAACAGTGCCGGCGATGTTTCCAAGGAAGCACTGATCTCACACTGGGCTAAGATGCGCCTGAACAAATCGGAAGAAGCTTATGACCGCAGAAGTGTCAGGTCCACGATGCTGGGTGATACAGGAATGCGTCAGGCCCTCAAGAAGCGTGGTGCCCCCTATATTAAACAAGGATGGCTCTGCCTCTGTCGTGCAATGCTTCAGCAATACCGCGCGAGGGCTGCTCTGTTCGCTGAGATGGGTCTTGCGGTTCTCGCAGGTGCTCTGCTCGGTCTCGCCAACAACCCTAAAAACGGTATTATGTTTGTCGGTCTATTCCACGAGCCCTATGAGGTCTTGTCGACAGCTATCGACTTCTTCTCTGCACCTCAGTTCGCACTTCTGATTGCTATTGCTATTGGTCTTGTTGCAGGTGCCCCTGGGGTCAAGCTCTTCTCCGAAGAGACACTCTTGTACAGGCGAGAGGCCGAAGCAGGCCATTCCCGACTGGCTTACTTTCTTGCCAAGGTTATTTCTGTATTTCCTCGTATGGCGCTTGGTTGCATGCACTTCACCGTGCCCTTATTCTTGTTGTCTGTACCCATCATCGACTGGGGTCTGGCATTCCTCACAAATTTGCTGTACTTTTACTGCATTTATGGTCTTGCAAGTATCGTGAGCATGGTCGTTCGACGCGAAGATGCACCACTGTTTGCTACCATGATTGCCCTTATTACTGGTATTCTCTCTGGTTCCGCGCCTCCACTGGCATCTGTTAAGGATTGGCATATGGAGTGGCTTTGGCGAGCATCTCCTGCTACATGGTTGGCGGAACTGTACTTTGGGCAGCTTGTGGCACCTTTTGCATACCTCTTTCAGGTCGATATTGCAGCTGAGGCGACTGGATATCATCTTGACCGCAAGTGGCTCAACATTGGTGTTTTGGTAGCCATCGGAACTGCTTATCGACTGATTGCCTTTGCTGGCATGGTACTGGGGCATCGATTGAGAAGATGAAAGGGTGGAGTATCTTCCTGTGTGGGTGTTCACACGAAGAAGGATTTATGTTCGATAGAACTATATGATGAAATGAGAATTTAGATTAATTCATATTTCTTGTTACTGTAGTACTTGCCTGATATGCTTGACAACCTAAGAAGCAGGAGCAGCTAGCAAGCAGTGAAGCTTCTTTCCGTCGGAACAAAACTGAAAACTGAAGGAGGGAATGAGAGGTACTCGCCCGATACTGTGATTCGTACTGTCCGTCATTGAAACAGATTAATTTTGCCTAAATGCCTCCTCTCTCGCGATTTTTAGTGTTAATATCATCCCACAAAGTTTTGATCGGCTTTTGCAATAAGCATCTTCAACTGGCGGAAGATCACGTTTGCTCGCAAGGATCTTTTACAGTTCCAGGGTCTTTTTCCTTACAACATCCCTGCGAATCCTACAGCAACAACGTTGTGGTTCGTCGCAACAAGGAGGGGTTGGATCGACACTCGTCAAACACGTTGACGGACATGAGTGTTTCGAATTGTGCTGCGTGCTCCATCACAGTTTCACTGTCATGCGTTTCATGGCGGTTTGGAGCATCGACCTCTTAAATATTGACTGGGAAACAACCGAAAAAGTCGTGTTTTGCACCCTGTAGAGACGGACCAGGGTGAGCACAGTCAACCAAAAAGTTTCAATCGCGAAAACGGGCGTCATATTCCCAATGACGAGAACATCAACGACCAACATCAACGAAGTCGTTGAGCCGCGTACTGTGCTAGAGCCAGTACGGCAAGTGGGAGAGAACGATAACTATTCAAACCTACTAAGTTGCTATCACATACTTTCATGCGGCTAAAAGGCACAAACTTCGGCCAAAGGATTCCGAACAAATCGGTTACCGTTGGTAACAACGAAAGATTCGTGTACCCAGGCGGCGTTGATGAAATCATCCTCGGTTGTTCCCCCACACATCCGTCGCTTAGGTGGTAGATGCTTGTCACGAATGGTTTCCTTCCCCTTTGTGCGTTATGGCTGGCGCGTTAACACCTTTTGCAACCAGGGATATGCTGGATACGTCAGCAGTGGAGTTGATCCAACATGGAGATTACCACTTTGAACACGTTTGAACATCCTCCGACGTTGTTTCTTGCTTCTAACTGTCACGTCAAGGAAGATCCTCAGGGGGCAAGAAAACACCGAACCTCGATATGAGGTGTCAAAATAAACTGAGCGAAGAGCACCCTAAGCTTAGGCTAAATTTACCTAATATTTTCATCGCTTAGGGTCAAGGTCCTGAGTTTTCTTTCCTCCCCTAGACGATCAACTCTTGCTGCGACCACCGAGATGTTGATAGCCGAACCAAGCGACATATATCGTATCAACCTGAACTATTGGATTGGCCGGTTACTCCTCAAGTGACTATTGCCGCATGAGAGAGATGGCGTCAAGACAACGGCGCCGGCACGGTTAGTGTGATGAGGAGGCACCGTTGTCGCTGGTCCAGACTATTCAGCTGTTGGGAACAGATTTCACTGGCCCATGACGATCGAGCTGTAAAGGCCGCTACGGAACATGTCGCGTTCAAACCGGGTGCCAAGCGGCGATTTACTAATTGTCCTCTGTATGAAAGTTTGACCTCTGCATCAATGATATCGATATCGCCCGATTGTCAAAAGCTTCAAGCACATGAAGGTTGCAGATGTTGGTTTTAGAGCCAACACAGACGGGCTATCAATGTGTCCACTCACACCTTGAAATCATGCCTTACTCGGCTGCGTTATAGCTTGCCCCGGAGCCAGGTGAGCCCTTTATTTCAAATCGAACAGCTGGGGCCCAAGCATGGTCAAGGCAGGATCAAATCAAATTTAATTGACTGGCCGTCGCGTGCTCGTGGAATTTCGATTTCGCATGGGCCAACCTGAACGTTATGAGACTACAGGGCACCAACGATAAACTAACATGCTCTGGGCCGCTGGTCGTCTCGGCTCCCCGCTTCTAGTCGTTTGTTGCTGGGAACCAAGTGGAGATGAGGGGCTGAAGGCTGAAGTGCCCCCTGCTGTGTCATTCAACAAAAAGACGAGACGAGAGACAACGCCTCTGATGAGGTTGGTCACTGACGATTAGTTACATTGGGAGGGGAAGTGTGAAGCTCTGAACTTGGAACATGACGGTACGACCAAGAGACAAGATATAATTTTTATGATTGGGTGAGATCTTGAAGATAAGGCAAAAGAGGGGTGCATAGGTATCATTATCAAAGTGAAGATACTGTGACGGAACCACAGTACATATGTGCGTTGCAGCAAGTGCACCACTACACCGAATCCTTCTCAAGAGACCAGGCCAACGATGATTGATATCGCTCGACGAGATAGCGTATCTTGTCACGCAACCATGACCGACATCAACACCACCACTTCCACATGTGCAAACCCGCCTAGAATCAGCTACTAGTGATTCCACCATCCCGCATCCACGCTAGAGAGAATAAAGCAGACCATTTATCTGTCTAAACTCGCGAGATACAGACACACGAGAGAAATAGAGGCACAAAGGCGCCAACCAACGAGTTCAGGGATGAGCCAAGGGCCCAGGGATCCGGCCTCGACGCCGTGACAGCGCCGCACTATGCAAGGATCTTAATGCAGAGTGTGTCGCATTCGAAAAAGAAAAAGACGCTACGGCCACCAGAGCGTCGGGTCGTTCCCAAGCCTATTTTTCGACTTGCAGGAGCTGACGACCCTACCCTTCTCGAAACTTTGAAATCTCTTCCTCTTCCCCCGGACTCGTCTCGATCTATTTCTCTCCCGTCTCCCTCTTCCTCCCTCGACCTATTGTTTGTTAAACATAATCACATCTCGACTTTATAATACATTATACCCTTATTGTCTTCCCCAGTCCACTTTGTTTCTGAAGGCTGGCTTCCTTCTCACATCTTTGACTGCTCTTATCTTATTCTTCCTTTCTACCTCCAGTACCTATCTAAGGTAGGCTAATACGCCATATCTCACCATGGCCACCTACACCACCATGGAAGGTCCTCAGCATATTGCTATTCGAGAGCTTGATTTGCGGACCTGCCATCCAAGCACAGTTGTCGATAGAGTTGGTGCTGTTCCGGTTTTGAAGACCAGTGCTGGTGAGTTTCTCTGATTTCTTACAATTTTCTCTTCCTTTGTTCTTTCAGGGCCTTGCTTGTGCTGGTGTAAGAGCCCCCTGTCGTTCGGTTACTATGGCCACCACCAAAGCCTATCCCGGTCACAATCTTAAGCACACGACAGTTCGTATAGGCTTGACTTGACGGTCACGAATTCGACGTCCAAGCGCTGGAACTACTCATTCTATAGCTTCAGAAAGCTCTATACAGGATGGGTTGTGTTGATATGTTTCCGTCATGAATTATATTCAACGTAGCCGGCTTGGGAACAAACCTTGACAGAACCAAAATGTGTAAACTAAAACACCATGACTAACATCACAACTATAGCTTTCTTCACATTCCTCCGCGCCAACCTTGTCCTCCACTCGGCAATGACTTCAGCCACCAGTACCCCGCAATTCGGTCCATCTGTTCCCTTTTCCTCTTTTGTCCCGCCATCTCCCTCTCCGCTTGCAGCCTCTACGCCATACTTTGGTCTCGACAACGACGATGACATCGAGCCGTTGTCTCTTGAGGTCCTCGACAAGCCTCAAGACAAGGTTGAGGGCATGCGCCTCGTCGCCGACTCGATTGCCCAGATGCGCCAAAGGGCCTCTTTGAACCTCGTTTTCCACCCGCTTTGTCTTGCTGGCCTATCGGCAACCTTGGCTGCCATTTATCATTTCGGCGGCGTTACTCGTGACTCAGGACTCGGTATGACGGTTTCTTGCGGCGTGATCATGAGCTACCTTATGGGCATTCGTTACTTGGCCAATGGTTATATTTCCTTGGCTGAGCGCTTGCGATGGAACTGGCTACGTGCTGATGACGGAGAGGAGGATACCCTGCTGGCTGCTCGACTGAACCACGACATCATCGGAACCCTCGTTCTTCGCCTTGAGCCCAACCCGACTTCTAACCACAGACGCAGACGATCTCTTTCTCTAAGAGGAGGCAAGGGTGTCATTCGCGCGTGGACTACCAACCTCAACTACCGTGGAAAGGGTGTTGGAAAGGATCTCCTCCAAGAGGCTGTCCGTGTTACCAAGGAACGTTGTGGAAAAGATGCTGAAGTTGGATTCGCTCAAGAGCATGCCAACAGCGCCATGCTCCTTCCCGGCATCTTCAACGCTCCCTTCCGACGTGATGAGGTCCGAGCTACCAGGGCTTTGGATGGTATCTTGTCCAACTGGGACTTGGTTAAGAAGAGGAGGTAAATGAGTTGAGTTGTTCAACCATCACTTCATGCATGCCAGGGATGAGGAACACCTATCGACAAATCGGTTATCAACAGAACGCGATAGATGAGATGACGATGATGAGATGAGGAGGAATGGAAGACGACAAGGAGAAGATTTAAAGAATGCTTTGAACGAATACCCCAGAAGACGATGCCATTGATGGAAAGAAGTTACAACCACTAAACAACTGCAAAGATACCACTAGAAGAGTGGACACACTAGAGTATAGACTCTGGGTTGGGGAAGACGAGATGCTACCGGAGGAAGAATGTAATGGTCGGAGGAGCGACTCTCTTTCTTTTTTTTTTCTCTTTTTTCCATTCTTTCTTTTTTTGATACCGTACCTACTACTCGTACTGTCACTTGAGATACCCCAGATCATATCATATTCCTTTCGTTTACAGAAGTTCATAATTTATAGGTTATGGCACAGCTCATGATCAATATCAATCAATCTTTCGATTCTCCTAAACAGAATATGCCCGTATGGCAGTTTTACTGTTTCCCTATCCTTTCACAAATGCTCATGGTATTAAACTCGCAACCTGGTCCAACATGCTCAAACAATGCGCTAAAATGACGCCCAACACCGCTCATGTCAAATGCAAGACACGTAAAATCTGATTCGCAGGAATGATTTGGTTTAGGCCTTGGGTTTGTTCTGGCCATCATATGTGTCTGGGTCAAACCCATAAATGGGTCGACCAAACCGAGAGAGACTGTGGATGACCTGTTCGTATGTCAGTGGGTGCTCTTTAACAGTGGCAGCCAGTGTAAGAAACTCACATCATGAACGGTCACGGTCTTCGCGTTTCTGTATTCGACGTAGATCACGCACATCTGGAGGATCTGATAACGACATTAGTATTGGTAGATCAAATGAAGCAGTGTACGCATGTTACATACCTGTTCAAGGCGTGACTTGAGTGCAGCTCGGACCTCGTCGTAAATCCCAGCTGAAATACGCTTCACACCTCCTCGGCGTGCTAGACGTCTATGTTTCACTGTGTCAGTATTGATGCTCATGTGTCTCAGGTAGATGGAGGTAAATATGATTCACTAACCGGATAGCGGGCTTAGCTGGATTATCTTGTTAGCAGTGATCTTTAGGGGAGATGAGTGGTATAACTTACTGACTCCTATAATTGAGTCTCGAAGGATCTTGCTATAAGATTGTCAGTATGCAATTCCACTGTCTTGGTTTAGCCTTTGGATTGACTTTACCGATGGCGACGACCTCCAAGGACCGTCTTCCCGGAAGCGCCACGAACGACCTGTCCTTTCTTTTGATAAGGCAAGACCTTTCCGCCTGTGTACGTCGCCCGCGACCCCGAAGGACCGCCTCGAGTAGGTACTGTAGGCATATTGTGAGGCTGAGGAGGGTGAAAGGTGAACCAAGAATAAGATAGGACTAAGTAACGTGATATTGACCCTGAAGAATGGTGAAACGGCGCGAAAAGGCCTAATCTGGTGGATCTTCTCGGTGAATGTTGGAGGAATGAGTACTTCGCGTGATCTCTCTGTGTTGGTTGGAGGGGAGGTTGTGTTGTTCTATTGCAGCTGTATCATCTTTACTGGAGCACGTGATTACGACAGTTAATCACTGTCAATCACTGTCAATCACTGTCAGGAGAACGAAAGACAGGCAACACTGGAAATGCAAGGGACTAGAGATTATCTTCGTTCAGAGAGGGAGAAACAGAGATACAGGTGAAATAACTAGCGACCCGAGTCACCCACTCCAATGGGTTCAACGGTCGAGGCTTATCACAATCTACGCCATGCTTCACAAGGCATTGTATGCTATCGATATCATATCAGATAAGTGATGAATCAAAGTCGAGGTCTATTTTCCATTGCAAGAGCAGCTAAGCTTTTTGATAACTACTATATTCTCCATCTCCTCTCGCACTCCGAAAATACCCACACTCCCAAGACTGACCGAATCCTCGTACCGTGTATGAGTATCGCATTCGCATTCATCGTCCCATTAAAACATTTGTATGCTCCTCAATCATCTCTTATACTTCGAAACAAGCAGGCCAAAACGCCTAGAATCCTCGCTGCCCTTGCCGCTAGGAGGTATATCATGAACAAAAAAAAGCGAGTGCGACATATGCCTCGCAACGGGGGTATAAATCAAGATGAGTCGTGATTGGTGACAAGGCACCGAGCAATGAATCTGACAGTAGCGTTGGGTCAATGACAAATGAAACGTCAGTTTAAGTGACTGGCGCGGATATCAAGTTCATTTCGCTACTAGTCGGAGACATTTACAACATCAATCTTCTCATGTAGCTACAGTAGCGGGCGCAGGAGTTTCTGTCCCTTCAGCAGCCTCAGGAGAGGCGTCAGCGATGGCAGAGGCATCAGCTGCCTCAGCTGCCTCAGTTGCTTCAGTTGCTTCAGTTGCTTCAGCTGCCCTAGGAGCGCTAGGTGCTTCAGATGCATCAGGTGCGTCAGGGATCTCAACATCCTCCGTTTTCGTTGTTTCTTCTGCGGCCACAGGTTGGGAAACATCGTCAATCACGGGCATGTTGGGGTCAATCGGCACATCAGCAGCCTCGATCTCATCCTCAGTTTTCGGTGCAGAGTCTTCTTTTGAGTCCTCAGAATGTTGCGGCAACTCAGTTGGCTCAGGAGCATCCGCGACAGGGGCAGATTCGACGGCCTCACTCGGTCTAGAGGCTTCAGAAGCCAGCAATGCTTCAGCAGCTGCCTCAATATCTGCTTCTGCTTGTGTCTTTGTGGGCTCTTCAATGGTACGTGGTCTCTTGGCGGGTCTCTCTCCAGGGGCCAAGTCGGCTCCTTGGAAAGCTTGAAGCTCGAGTTCAAGGTCATCTAGGCGCCGCTTGAGGCTACTCTCTCGTCGGTGGCTATCCTCGAGCTGCCGGCGTAGCTGAGCCTCGCTCTCCTGTGTCTGCTCTAGTTGAGAGCGCAACTGGTTTAACTGCTGTCCGCTTCTAACGACAGCTTCTTGTTGCTCAAGTTGGCTAAGGCGGCCTCGGAAAAGCTCAATGATCACTTCGAGTTCGCTGACTCGCGTCTTCAGGCTTGAGTTGTGCGCAATGAGCTGCTCATGCGTCTGTGGCGCGTCCATTTTGCGATCCCCGTTCGTGGGAGATGACGCGCGACCTTCCCCTGTTGCGACAAAGCCTGTCTGGTAAGGGTCGTCGACCATGAACTGGGACAAGCCATGCGCGTACATAGAGGGGGTGCCCGTGCGGGAGATTGGTGAGTCGGCTCCGTCGTGGCCGTTCGATCTCTGGGACGCTCGTCGAGCGGCTTGAGCAGCGTGTGCGGCGGCAGCAGCAGCCTGTCCGGTCGTGTCGAATCCATTTGCATCGGTCGTAGGGAAGCCTTGCGCAGCTGCTTGCTGCTGCTGTTGTTGTTGCTAGTCTGCGTTAGCAATGCGCAATGCCTCTGAGCGCATTGAACTAACCTTTTTCTTATTCGCCAAGTCAGGGCGCATTGTTTTGACTCGATTGCGACTCTTGATAACGTCTGTCTTGAGCGAAATTGGCCGGGGTCTACCATGCAGCTTGAGGAACAAGCCACAGGCATTGCACAGAACCGAGCCAAATTCGTCGCGACGCCATAATGGGGTTGTAGAGGTGCTGCAATTTTGGCAGGTAGGCTGCGTTGATCCGTTAGTTGCCATCATGGTGCCGGTTGTTGAGTGTAAAGTGAGTACAGTGTAATCAATACAATGCGAAAGCGGGAGGGAGAGCGATGATTATTATCTCGACCACGATAAGAGGATGGAGTAAAAATCTTTGGGTGCAACGTAACTGGCTGCGCTTGATAAGCCAGATAAGCCCGAGACCCATCGACCATCCCGTAGGGGGATTAGTGTGGCAAGGTTTGGAGATAAGGCACGTGATTGTATCAATCAGCGGCGATAAGGCCGGACCAACTGAGCTGGCGCCGCAAAAAACGTGACAGGCCTAGACAGGATGCATCCGTTCTCGAGAGATAAGATTGCAGGAAAGATATAGGTCGGCTGCAGACCCAGCATATAAAGTGCAACGAGGGAAGTTCTGATAAGATTGTGATAATGAAATATGGTCGCGACTTACCATTGTACTTCCCGATCCCCCACTCGTAGCGGCAGGAGATGCAGTGGCATACATTGCGGGCGACGGAGCGGCCGATGCTCTGCAGAGACAGGGGTTAGTTAACAATCAATTTTTTTGGTATGGAGGTGTCGGAGGCTTTGTTTGATGAGGCTTGAGCGCAAGTCTGTAGTATCAATCGCGCATTCATTGTCACGAATGACGAACAGTTCTTGGGTTATCTTATCTTACCTTAGTTGAGATGTCGCTTCAGTAGCCGCGTTGGCAGCAGCAAGAGCCGAGATGCCTGGTAATACGTGTGGTAATGAAGCTGATGCAGACGTCGAAGTTGAGTCTGGTCGAGAAATAGGATCAAGTCCTGTCTGCTGCAGGAGTTGCGCCCCGTCCTCCTCCATAGTGACAATGGCCTGCAAACCGATGCAGGGCTGAAGGTAAGATAGGGTAAGTAATCGATAGGGAGAAGGGCGCGGGATGTTATCGATAATGCTCGATAAAGATTGTGAAGATGGTGGTTGTTCGGCAGTTCTACTTCTGACTGACGCGCAAGGGCAAGCGTCGATGACTTTGAGGCGCAATGAGGCTGATGAGTTTGTAGCAATCGCAAGGTTATGATCCGTGATTTGGTGTAAAGTAACAAGTTGGTAGATACAATGTAAAGTTTTGGGCTGATCTGGGCTGATAAGGAAAGAGACAAGTTTGAGGTTGGATTTGGAAGGTTGCGATCAGAAGTCAAATCAAGTCCAGTGACCGAGCGCGTCGCGCACTGAAGCCCCCAGTGTCGCTGCAGTAGATGACGGGCCGAAGGGTTTTAGACTGCAGGGTAAGAATTAAGGACGCCTTCTGATTGGTCGCCTGGCAGTGCCTGGGAATTTTACTTTATTCCTTTGTTGCCCCTGTCGGGGAGGGACGAGGGATAAGATAAGGTAAGGTAAACTTTAACATTTCGTATTTATGTTGATACACCCGAAACGACTGAGTAGATCCGAAATAATCAAGTACGATGTTTATACTGATTAACTTGGTTCCTCTATCTTATTGATGAATGGATATGTATGTATGTGCCTTGGTTTATAGCTTAGAAAAGCAGCACAGAATGTAGACTATTGTCTGTATGGTTTTAACTCGTCTGATACATATGTATGTTTCTTGATGTTTTGGACAATTCATTGTTATATGACGATTGGGTTCAGTTGGTTGCTTGGTTATATCAACTGTTGTGGTTCTATGGAGGACATTTATCGTGGCCGCTTGACAACAACATAAATAGCACCAAGTTGATCATTGTGAAACAATCATGTTATAACATGGAATAAGAAACTGTACAACCAAATATCCAGTCAAAATAGACAACTCATTAGCAATTTTCGCTTGTCATGAGTCCTGTAAATTCCAAGGATTGTCTGTAGGGTAAGTTCAGCATCATGGGACCATTTGGGCATGATTTTGAGATGAGATTACCAGCCCAGCCCGGCGCTGATTTACAATAAGTGGATGCCGGAAGCTACGGGAATTACATTAGCACATTAGTTTCTTCAACACTAAATAAGCAGTTTTACTCCTATTCAATGACATGCGTGGCGCAAGACTGCACAGATTCATGTTTCTCGACATGCTGTAAGGAGGATATTCTACAGCAGTGTAACATGCATACAAGACACTGTACTAATATAAAAGAACTGTAAAAAGATAGACGCGTCTTGGTACGCGTTTATGCTCAACACACGTCATTCCCCACATCATCGATTTTGACACCAGCCACAATCATCATCCAAGTACCCCTCCATGACCCGGGCAGGGGAAAATCAGGCGGGTGCCGCCACATAAAAGCAGGCCCAGCGGTGTGAAAGTGACATCGATATTTGGGACTGCAGCTCTAGTATCCAATCCATGCTGTAGCCAGCCTTGGGCTAATTAACGACGTCCCCAGCACTTCCTTCATTCATTTCTCGACCTATCATCCCATCAACCTCATTCGAAGCAGAACCCTTCTCTCTCCCTCTTACAAGCACTAAAACACCCTCATACACATTCATCATGTTCAACTGGGCCAAGCAACAGTACGTTCTAAACTCTCCCCTCAGAGCCTTTCTTGACCCCACCATGAGATGGACCCTGGAGAGCTTCATGTAAAAATACTGACCGCTATAGACTGGCCAATGTCGCCGGCACTCAGGAGCCTATCTACGGCCCCTCCGCCATCAAGTCTGTCGCTACAGAGGCCGAGAAGACTCCCTACACCGAGATCTCTCGAAATGACCTGAAGTGGCAGGCTATGGACTCTACTTCTGTTGAGACACACACCTTTTACATCTTTGGCGACAACGGTCAAATCGCCCTTGCTCAGCTTATCTATAGTAACGTAGCGTATGTCTCGAACTGTCCAATATCACACGGCTTCTGCTAATATCTTCAAAGTGGCATCCGAACAACCTGCCAGTTCAACGCAAAGGTCTTCAGCTCAGACCCTTCCAAGCCCCACCTCTGGGCCTCTACACCCCTCAATAACCACGACTTCAACGAGGACAAGACGAGTTTCTACGCCGACGACTGCGCGATCGAGCTGTCCGAGGATGGCACCTACTACACCGTCAAGAGCATGAACGACCCCAACGCCATCGTCAACCTCAAGATCACCCGCTCTACACCTGGTTTCCAGGCCGGAACCACAGGAACAACTCTGTACGGTACAGACATGGCGAACCCATGGGGATCTATGCGACACGCCTTCTGGCCTCGCTGTGTTTCTGAGGGTACCATCACCACAAAGGACGGTCCCATGGATTTCAAGGGCAAGGCCTTCTTCGCTTACGCCCTTCAGGGCATGAAGCCGCACCACGCTGCATCTCGATGGAACTTTCTTAACTTTCAGGGTCCCACCTATTCAGCTGTGCTGATGGAGTTCACCAGCACTCCCTCGTACGGCTCTACCCTCGTCAACGTGGGTGGTATTGTCAAGGATGGCGAGATTGTCATCGGCGGCGTCGACAACACGGCCACGCACACTCAGGTCAAGAAGGATTCGGAGAATGACTGGCCTGAACCGAGCGATGCCAAGTACACCTGGGCCGGAAAGACCAAGGACGGAAAAGCCGTCGAGGCCTCGGTCGAGGGATCTCTTGGGGAGAGGGTTGATCGAGTTGACGTCATGGCCGAAGTCCCCGGGTTCGTCAAGACCATTGTCGCAGCTGCAGCTGGCACAAAGCCATACATCTATCAGGTACAGTTTTCAGTTCTTCCTTTATTTAATTTCCGAGAGACTTGGTCTGAACTTAACCCCCTTGCTGACTATAAAATCTATAGTACCATCCCAAGCTCTCCCTGAAGCTGAAGATTGGAGATGAGGAGATCGTCGAGGAGGGCACCATCTTTACCGAAGCTACCTTCATCTCATGAGGTAGAAACACGATAGAGTAAGAGACGATGCCACTCTTTTATTTTTCAGGTGTCGTTCTTGAGGACCTCAATGGTTTTTTTATTGTTTTTTCAGAGTAACGACTTTTGCATCAAACATTGGGTAATACAGTAATCAGATCGGACAATTCAAGTCGGAATCGGACTTGATCAGAAGGAGGGGGAGGGGAAGGGACGGCGTTGGAGACGGACAGGTCTTGGTCAACTCACTCGCTTAGGACTAACTTAGATGGAACAATGATGCCCTTTCAGCTTTTGAACTATCTATTCTATGTTGCAGGAACTGACTAACAAACTAACTAACAAACCAACCAACCAAAGCTGTAGGCTAGCTCAGCTTAAACCAGATCTTTATTTTGACTGACACGTCTTGGACGCGTAAAGTTCAGGTCTTGTTGTTAGTAGCTCGCGGGCCGATAAATAATGGATGGATACGATCATTGTATTCCCCCTCGTTAGCTGAGATCATAGAGCACGTTCCCACAGTCCTATTGTCTAGTTCCCCATCAAACCTTTCTCACAATGGATAGAATGGATATATTCGACAACTGAAGGGGTTTTGTTAACTCTAGAATTTATCAATTGAGGGAGAGAAGCCAATAATATTGGCAGTTTATCAGGTCAGGTCTCTGTCTCTGCCCCCCGCCCACGATATCAAGGGATGGAAAAGAAGACACGAGCTCTCTCCACTCCCACAGGATCCTCATGTCTCGCCCGTTGGTGTCTGTCTCGTCACAATCTCTTAGTATCTTTTTCCTTTAGGTTCCTACTGTGTGTGACCTGCAGTAGTTTCTCTTCAGACTCCTTTTTTGTCTGCACGTCTCCTTGCTTTTTCTAGTGCTCCGTGTCTGATCATCTGAGTCGCTGCAGCTCACTTTCTGTACCTGACTAGAGGATTTTAAGCCTCCACACACTGAACCGAACCATTTTTCGTTGGTGGAGACCTCCATCTTTGTCAAGGGTCACGACTTATACGCGCAGAGAGCATTCCTCTAATGTAGAACATCGATGTTTTACTCAGACAGTATTGGGCCGTCCAGCCCCTGGAGATCATTTTTTTCTCTAATTACATGGCTTGGGGAGGATAGAGTGATGGCACTAGTGTCAGATTTACTCGAGAGGAATTGAATATAAGGATTCGAGGATATCCTCTTGAGCAGATAGTATCACCATCCCTCGTTCTTTTACACCTCCCTCAAGAGTAATATTCCATAACTTGGTCTCCCTCTGAGATTCCTCTCTTTTTCATCCTTCAGACAAACAATATACTGAATACCATCAAACATCAAACATCAAACAACAACAAACAATAGCAACAATGGTCGCCTGTACCTATCACAATGCGTCTTCGTACGCCCCAGTCTTTCCATCTCCTCTCAACCCCACGAACCATGGACCCGAGAACAAATATGCCACAGCTTCCGGACGTATTGTCCGCCGAAGAAGAAGTCGACGAGGCCCTCCTGGATCTCACACTCTCACTCAACGACTCCTCCGCGTAAAGGCAGCGGATGCTTGGAGAGGACATGTTCTGAGCGCTCAGGTTGTTCAGTACGAATACGCTGAAGCTGCTGTCATGGGATATAAAGCACCACCAAAGAGCCGAGTAAGTTTAATTCCTCAGTAAATCTCATCTCATCAAGAATCTATCTAACAATCTCTAGAACTGTCTGTATTCAATGCCCGGTCTCAAGAACCTCGGCCTCAACTTCTCACTCTCCGACGCCCACCGAATCGCCAGCAGCATTCGTCTTCCCGATCTCACATGTCTCAGGACAAGGCGTATGGTGCTGGCCATGGGTCTCGTCGGGCTTCTCCCCGCTCTCAAGGTCCGCGATATGCTCAGAGCAGCTGAGACATTATGACTTGCGCAGAAGGGCCAAGATGAACGAAAAGCCATGAATTTTATGATAATAATTGCGATTGTACCACTACGCCAACATTTGTCAGGCGCGGCGCGTTGGGGAGAGGACCTTTTCTATAGATATACCCGCGTACTTACGCCTGTTTTTCCTTTACCTTTGCCTTCACCTTTGCCTTTTCCTAGGTATTCACACCAGTCTAATACAAACACAAATACAATACAGATACAAATACTTCCAACCGTTTCTTTATCCGTGCCAAAATACACTCCTGCCTCAGTACATAGGTATCATACATCGTCTAACATAACGAAAACTCATGCGTGACTATTTCATCTTTCTCATTGATCTTTCTTGTCCTCCACCGTTTCAGTGGACCCTGGTTTCTCGGCAGCTGCACCAGGTGAACTCTCTTTAGGTGGGCTCTGACTATCTGGGTCTTGAACGGCTTGCTCGACCTGCCATATAGCCCGCTCGAGCTCCACTTCAAGAGCCGGCATGTCAAGAGTGTCTGAGAAAGTCTGAACTTCCTTTTGTGTAAGAAGGGTACGCTCCTTATTGTCCGGCTCCTCGGCTGGTGGGGCGTGTAGTGCGTAGAGCTGATCGAGCTTCTCAGAGGGAGCTAGCCGTAGGAGCTTGTTCTCGAGCAGCCATTGGAGATGCTTTCCACCTGAGATGGCTCTGCCGTGTGACCAAGCTCTGTAGACGAGGTAGAAGAAGGGCAAGTTAGGGATGCTGTGTGTGTTAGTCAGCGGATCGAGAAACAAAAAAAAGCAAAGAGGATGGTATGTACTCACATGGGCACGAGCGCAAATGGAATAGTAATCGGCATGCCGACAATACACCACACAAGCCTCTTTTTGTGCAGCGCCTGACGCTCCGTCGCAAGAGTCTTGAGAATGCCCTCCGCCTTATTCGGCGGTATCACCGAGCTCGGGAAGCACAAGTCGACCTTTTCCTTCATCTCAATCTCCTTCCCACGGCGTCTCACCGACAGAGGCGGTACAGACTTCAGACCCCATTCCTCATATGGGATGCGACGAAAAGCATAGTTGCCGTAATCGACGACCTTGCGCTTCCATCCAGACTCCATCTTCTCCCATTGCGCCCACGTCTTGGCCGCCCAGGCAGTGCCCTTGTCAACATATGTTCTTCCTTGTGGCGCAGTATTTGCTTCGAGTCGTTTCGCATAGAGGAGAGTTCGCCGCGTCGAGAGCGGTAGAAGGTATAATCTCATCATCTTGGCGGTCGTTTGCTGCAATGCGCCAGAGGGAGTAGTGATGTCAGAGTAGAAAAGCTCGCCGTAAGAAGAATCGTAGAACCAGTAGTGGACTATCGTAGCATGACGTCTGCAATATAAATCTTTATGGCACGAACCGCACGGATAGAAAAGAAGCCGGTGAAGGAGGAAAAAAAGCGACTAGGTAGTTGGAGAGGAATTGTTTGCCTCTCGCTCAACAACAACTTTTGGTTGGGAGAGGAATTGCACAGGGATTCTATGAGAGAGAAAGGCTAGAACCGTGGCGAAGCTGACGACGATGATTTTTTTCTTCTAGTGAGCTCCAGAACTTGGAGTTTGTTTGGAGCTGGAGCTTGTTTGCTTGGGCTGGAGTGGGAGTGGAATTGGAGGCCCCCAGCCCAGAGAGAAATGGACGGTGACGCACATGGTCGTCATGGTTGGAGAATAGATTAATACTTGATTTACACGTGCATCGACTCTTGTATTCTGTGTATTCTCTATACCACGAGGATAATTGATAGGACATCATGACACTCTATTGCTACCACTAAAACAACATCTTTTTTCTTATATAAATACAGCAGTCTCCATCTTTCTCTACTGTATCTTTCTGAATGCACTGCCTTGGCCAAGAGATTCAACCTGCACGATTCAACCCCCCACTTCATCTCTAACCCCACCACAAATCGACACTATCACCAATTCTCTCAAATTACCGACTTAATACACATTTCCCAGGTCCTACCTCAACAATTCCTCGGGCGAATGGTTTAGTGGTATAATACTCCCTTAGCATAATTCATCCGAATAATCTGGGAGTGGTCCAGGGTTCGATTCCCTGTTCGTCCATCGTTGGCGGTTAGATTCCGCTGTTATACCTTCTTTTTGCCGTTCTTGCATCTGATACTAATTACCAACGGATTGCTTTTGGTATTATGGACCCTTGGATTTAACTTCAAGGGTTCTTTTATAAGAGTGAACACATGCTGAACCTTATTAGACGTCCCTTGATTAACATGCATATTCACAATGCCCTTTCTAAGAAGCAAATCTTTTCAGATCACCAGACTTTACATAACCGAACAACTCGAATTCCCCTGAAAACCCTGAAAAAAAGCCCATCATGTTCCCATCATCATTCAAGCCATGTCTCATATAGATCTCGATCTCAACGCTCTGACATCCCATACCGAACACCTCCCAAAAGCCTCTTTATGCAGGGCGACTCTTCACGCTCTTTAGCCTACAGAATCTGTCTGCCCACTTCCCCATAGTTCGCATCATGGAGATTTTCGTTGACTCAAGCCCCGTTTACCTTTTTGGTGCTACAATCGACCGATTAGTGCTCCCAGATGTTTGGTACCTGAGACATTGGAACTGAGACCTACAGCTTTGCTTCTTCAAGCTCCAAGCTAATTCTTCGAGCTCTTACGATAAGTTCTAGGACACGTATTCCAACTGGAATTGGTATTTCGTGTATTGATCAATTGGACCGGCTCTAGATTCATTGTCGCTGTATCGACATGCTGCGCTTCAATGCCCCCTTCTATCCTGTATGAACTCCCATCTCTTCTCAATCCATAGTCGTACAATAACAATGCGCACCTTTAAAAAGCCCAGACTTATTCATCTTTAGCTCCATGCACGGGACTCTTTGCCCGTGAAGCTCCCTTGCCCACAATCTTCTCCGTCCAGCTCCACCCGCCCGGCGGCCCCTGCGCCTCTTTGCCCTTGTCCTGCTGATGAAGCGCCGACGGGGACGTTGGCGCAGGCAGATCACCTCCAAAATCAAGATCACTATCGCAGTCGCTATCGTGCCAGTCTCGCTCGCTCCATGTCACCGAGTCCGCTCGTTCCGTCTTTGGCCGCTGGTGCGTTGATGCGTCGCTGCCTCTTTGGGACTGTTGTGATTTCGGAAGATCCGATACTTTGTCCATAGCTTCCCGAGACTCACTATCTGTTCGAGTCATACTTGCTAAGTTGTCTCGACTCTTCTTGAGCTCGGCTCCGTGCTCGTCAGGAGGCTCGTTCATGTTGCGGGCCCGCTCGCGATTGTGTTCGTCCTCGTCGCGGAGGCGAGAGGCCGCCGAGTCGCTGAAGTGGGCATCGACTAAGTGCTTGATGACAGGCCAGCCATACGCGTTGGCAAACGTGCGGCGGACCAGAACGTTGTTGTGAGCGTCAGGCTCAACCTTGACAAGAACCTTCCTCCAGGACAGGTCCTTGTGGTAGGCTCTTGCAATTTTCTCCTCAACTCGCATGTTTGACGTGTCAATAACTTCGTGAATATCCTTTTCGGGATTCGTGTTCGCAGTATCATCGTAGTCTTTAGCTGACAATGAACTGTCCTCATGATTCACATGAGGATATGGTGACGAATCCGCGCTGCTGGTAGAGGCCTGTCCTATCGAGTTCTGTCGTTGGCCCGTCTTCCGCCTGACCAATGTAGTAGGTCGTCTCTTCAATGGTGGACCAGGTATATCAGCTGGGTGATAAACACGGTCGTGGAAGATAGTTCGCGGCCGCTTTGATGGATCGATCAGGTACTCAACATCGGGTACCTTGGGGTTGAGTAGATCACCAGCAGATTCAAAGATGGTCGTTCTTGGAGGAGCAGTCATCTCATCCTCGCCCTCATGACCAGTTGTGACCTTGGACTGTTTAGTCGAAGCAGACTCAGAAGCAGTATCAACACTGCCATCAGCTAACTCATCAAGCTTGAGAGTCTGACTCTTGGAGTATATCTTCTTCTGCTTATGCGACACATTGGGAGGCTTTGGAGGCTCATTGCTCTTGAAGAAGTTGAAGAATCCTGCCAATGGTCCGCTGTTGGTTGAATCTGCAGAGTCAGATGGTACCTCATCACCATATGGCGTTGCCACAGAACGTAGACTCGCTCGGTCATCATCTACCATAGCCGTACTTGGTGGCTGTGGAACCTCGCGCATATTTTCGTGAGTCTGAGGAGATGAAGTACCAGACTGTCCTGCTGAGCCGTTTCCAAGTTGCTTCTGGCGAGCCTGATTCGTGCCCGTTAATTCAGCCCATCCGAACCCAACGACTGTTTCCACCAAGCCAGCATCTCGTCGAGCTTTCTCAACACGCCCGAGTCCCTGCCAGTCCAGGAACAACAGGCAACTTGTGCGGAGCGGTACAATTCCATCGTTGACCACGTTGGAGTAAACAGTTCTGTTTCGGAACTTCTTCAGCGCCGTATGTGCAGGGCCAGTCGGTAAGATTCTTAGAAGCGGTTTCGACTCAGGTTGTGTCTCCCCGTAAACCTTCTTATGCGCTGTCTCCCCAAGGTTCCCCACAATAGCACCCCAACCACTCCGTGCAAGTGTCGGCGCTCTCCATGTCAGACCAAGATCCTTTCCTGTTCTGCCAACGAGACCAGAGTCCAGAGCAAACTTGACGTATAGAGGGTTTTCGTTGCTTAGACCTAGAAATGGTGTAGCCAAAGCAACAAAGTTGATTGGCTTGATGAGGTCGAAGAACTGTGGTGAGTGTTTTTGTATATATGCAATGGCGTATGTCTGAACAAGACCACCAAGAGAGTGAGCAATGAAACTTATACTGGTAATCTTGTATGGACGTTGCGCCTTGTGAAGATGAGCGCCATCCTTGCCGAGGTGTATAGTACTGTGTTTGTGTACCGCTTTCTGCTGGGGGTCGTGCTTGTCAAAGTTATGAGTTGTAGCGTCCGTCATTCCTTTCCCTGTCGGTAGGAATGGCTGATCTGGGTATGTCATGGACAGGACGTATCTAGCGAGCCTCTTACCGAGATACTTAATTCCTCGTTCAGTTTTGGTCGAGTTGCCTGAATAACCACGAACAATAACCTCTTCATCATCATCGTCGTCATCATCTTCACCCTCCACTCTGTCCATGTCCTTTGTATCGTGAGAATCTGATTCGACGAGGCCATTGCCTGATTTCTTCCTCGCGGCTCGTTCCCGGGCCCGCCGTGCCTTGGCATCGATCTTGGCTTGCTTGACAGCTGCATCGATGCTCTCTTTCATGAAGAGCATATCTGCGCCAAGATTGCTGTGCAGCCCATGTGTCAGAACCACCATGTGGACCTTTTTCTGTTTCTTTTTGGGCTTCTCTGGTTTTGATTCATCGCCTTTTGTTTCGGGATCGCCAGTCTTGACGACACTTTCTACATGCTGATCTGCACCTGAACGCTTTTCAGCGCGCCCTTCTCCTTTGTCATCCCAACCTGGAAGTCTAGGGGTATTCCACAATGCTGCAGTATCTTCGATCTTGAATTGTATCGCGCGAGAAAAGACACCTCGTGGCTGCGCAGAATGATGTCCCTCTTTGGCCTCTACACCTTGTTGGTAGTCGCTGATCTTTCCGGGCTGAGGGACTTGGGATTGTCCACCGACTACGGGACTCGAGTTGCTGAGGCTTAAAGACTTCTTATCACGGGCCAACACAAGCTCGAACCCAACAGCAGCAGAAGTCGAGAACAGAATCTGCGAAGAGACCTCAACAATCCAACTTGCGCTTTCATGATCATGCTGTGGCGCTTTTCCAAACCCTCCATGACTTCCTAACCCAGCAGTCTGTCGGATTGTAACAGGAACCACAAGCTCACATTCCCAAGAGCCTCCCGCCTTGACCATGGGCTCAAACTCTGGCACTCCATAGCGCTCAGGGTATTCGAATTTCTCGTTGGGATTGAACGCAGCGGGGTAAGCGGCGGCGGAAAGAGTATACGGTCCGTGAACGAAAGCGGCTCGGAGGGCGATGGCCGAAGTGTTGCGCACGCGCAGGAAGAGCTTCTCAGGTGAAGGTAAGATCCGGTCTTGAGAGGGTATATATGTTATAGTATATCGAACGACTTCGCCTGTTTTGAGGCTGCCGACTTGATGGAGGAGGAGCATCTCGTCGCAGCGCGTAGGCGGATGTTAGGTCGTCGTAGGAGAGGTTGGTTGTGCTTTGAAGCTGCACGTGCTCGATACAGCTTATAGGTAGGTATTCGAGGGTAAGATATTCTAGAGGGTAAGTTTTGACGTCACCATGCCTTTGAGCATTTATTTCGAAACACAAGACCAAGTATTATCGCAGGAACTAGAGGAATAGTCGATTTAAAGAAACGATGACGGTGAAAGGAAAGGGGACCTCGACCGAGGGAGCCGAGTTCGTAAACCAGTGGTTGACCGTAGGTAGAGAAAAGCACAGAAATACGAGGACGGCAAAGACACGAGCAGAAAAAGGGTCTAGAAACAAAACATGGAGCACATGCAGTGTAATTGTATGTACAATGACGGTAAGCTCGCCCTTGTTTCTGTGGTGTCCTCCAATCTCGCTCCGTCGAAACCGGTCATTAGGTAGAGAACGATGGGGGCCAATCAGCGCTGAGCGTCGACATCACTCCTATGGCGGGGCAGTTTGTTTTAGGGGCCTACGGGAGTTTGCAGGGGCCCGAGCTTCCCGCTGAGTGAGGTCAGGTTTAGTGATCAGCTGCTTGCGATGGGCATCTCATTCCACATTACGCGGTCATTTCTAACGAGAACGCTACTCCATTCCGTGCCTTGATATTAAGTTCTGGATGACTTCATCCACTTAGACCCCTAGAATTCATACTAGTTGCTCTTCTATTGTTAAAACGACTTTAATAAGTACCTACATAGTCCTTTGTACGATACCAGAGAGATGTTGGCTGACTAAGATAATCATGCCATGCATCTCACCACACATTCATTCATATCTGTCACTTGAGGAGTAAGAAGACATTAGACCTCAGTATAAAGCATCAGAATAAACTCGGCAACTGGGTTATCATTACAAGTTCAAAAGCCTGGGATACTGATAAATCCCGAAATATCCTAAACTTGAGATAAAGATGTGATCCCACCATTCTATCCTGTCTTGCTATATCACAGTTGAGAACTTACACAATGCCCAAAATATCAGTGTCTCAAACCAATTACTAAAACATTACAAAGGCTTCTACCATCCAAACGCCCCCTTCAACAATACTCTAGTGATCATAGAGTCCCTTGAGCCCATCCGCAGTGCGCTTACCCAATGCCTCCAACGTTCCCATGCTGAGCATCTCGAGTGTGCTAATCTCAAAACCAAAGGTTAGTTTCCACCAGCCACGCAGCTCAATAGCAACCAAGGAGTCAAGTCCCATATCCGCGGTGTTCATACTGATATCCAGGTCCACGTCGCCAGTGAGGAGCAGACTGGCCAATTTCTTACCAATCTCCAAGGCAAGTGTGTTGACAGACTCGTGAGAGTTGAGGATGCTGGGATCCTTCTTGACCGAAGAGAGGAAAGCACGGAGACCATCGTTTGCCGGTAGTGCGCCACTTTGGCCACGGCCGATGTTGTGGTATGCCGCCATTCTCACGTCCTTGCTTAGACGCGTGCTACTCTCTGCGCTTCCTAGAGGAACAGTGGGAGCAACACCGAGGAGGAATGCATCGCCGTACTCTCGAGGAGAGGACGGAGGCATCAGAGCAATGTTAAGTGCTTCGACCAATTCACTCTCGCCTACAGGACGCCATCCGGTGCCCTTCATCTTTCGGAGCAAGTCCTGGTTCTCATCAAGATATCCAATGCCCTCCATGGCTCCGAGATCAAGGGATGTGCAAGGAAGTCCCATTTCAGCTCGGTATCGAGCGAAAGCATCGAGGAAAGTGTTTGCGCTGGCGTAGTTGGCTTGTCCGACTTGACCAAGTATGCCAGATAAAGAACTGAAGAGAAGGAAGAAATCGAGGGGGCACTTGGCAGCCAGAGACGCCTTGTGTAGGTTCCAGGTCCCCTGAACCTTTGGTAGAGTTGTTGTCTCCCACTCTTTGAACGTCATGTCTTCAAACATGCGGTCTCGAAGAACCATGGACATTTGGATGATGCCCTTGAGAGGAGAAGAGACCTCGCCAATAGCGCGGGTGACGTCGCCGGGGTTGGTGACGTCGCCACGAATAAACTGGACACTGCAGCCCATGCTCTCGATCTCATTCTTGAACTTGTCATGCTGAGTGCTGCCTCCGGCGCTACGAGACAGGAATACTAGGTTTCGGGCACCTCTTTCGACCATCCAAACGGAGAGGGCGCGGCCCAAACCACCCAGGCCACCAACAAGCAGATATGATGCGCTTCCGTCGAGTTGGAGATTGGTTCTCTTAGTGGCCTGAACTGGGCCAGTCAGAGGCTTGCCAGTGGCATCTCGGATCTCAAGAACAATCTTGCCCATATGTTTGCCTTGCCGCATGTGTCTGAAGGCATCTAGGACCGCAGAGCCAGGGAACACCTGATCGACCCGGATTGGTTTGAGGATGCGGTTGGAGAAGCAGTTCATAATAAAGGAGAGGAGGCTACATATGTCAGGAATGATTTTCTTCTCAGGAGGAATAGTGACTTACCGATTGATAACCTCGGGACGCTCAGCTCTCAGTTGGTCAACATCCAGGCAGCAATAGTTGCGGTTCTGCAAGAAAGGGCTCATATCAAGCTGGGCGTTCCCGAGGAGATCCCTCTTACTAATCTCAACCATGGTGCCCCATCTGGCGATGCACTTCCAGGTTGTGTGCAAAAGTTCTCCGCTCAGCGAGTTCAGAGCGACATCCACTCCTTTACCTCCAGTCTCTCGTAGCAGATCTGTGGCGAATGACGCATCTCTAGAGCTGAAAATATGGTTTCTGGGGATGTCAAATGTCTTGGTCAAGTACTCAACCTTGGCTTCACTGCCCACTGTTGTGTAAATATCGGCACCAAGCATGCGGGCGACTTGAATAGCGGCAAGTCCTACACCGCCACAACCGCTGTGGATGAGAACGGACTGCAAAAGGTGTTAGCATTACACTAGATACAGTCAGTATATGTGTCATTTGGACGTACCTGGCCTCTGGTAAGGCGTCCCAGATCGATAAGGCCATAGACAGCAGTTAAGAAGACAATAGGAATGGCCGAGGCTTCAACAAAGCTGATGTCGTCAGGCAGCTTTTGGGCCAGAAGTTCAGGTACCCTCACAACAGTACTGAAGGTATCCTCTCCGACAAAGACAGTGCGATCACCAGGACGAAGCTTGGTGACGTTGGAACCAACCCTTCGAACAACGCCGGCCGCTTCGTAACCAAACTTGAGACTCTTGGGCGGGGGGATTATTCCCATGGCAACTAAGACGTACTATTGCGTCCAAGTTAGTAAGAAAACATCTGTATAGGAAAGGGTACTTACGCGGAAGTTGAGGCCACTGGCATATACTTCAACCTCAATCTCGTTGTCCTTGGGGTCAGTTGGAGGCTGTGATGCCCAGAACAAGCTCTCCATACGACCTGGCTGTGTCATAGTTATATATGCCTCACTCTCAACCACTTTATCCTCCAACTCCTTATCCAGCGCGGCCGGGAAGATTCGATTCACCAGAACCTCACCCTTCCTGATGACATACTCCAGGTCCGGGCCGAGAACGCCGTCCTGACTCCTGGTCTGGAACTGGGCTAGAACTTTGACCAGAGTTGCCAGATTCTCGGGCGATGTGATATTGTCTACCTCACAGACAGCGATATCCGTAGATGTTTCGTTGCGGAGAGTGCGAGTGAACCCTATTGTCTGAGCGAATCTGGGATCCTGACACTCAACACTCGACTGGCGTGTTACCCAAAGAAGGCCATTAGGGTTCTGGACGCCGTTGACAAATGTCTTGAGCTTCGAGAACCCGTCGGCGTCGATACTCTCGATAAAGGGGCCTTGCTCATCGAGAACAGCCATGATGTCTTGATCAAGAGGAGGAGTCTGGTCCAAAAAGCCGCGATCGACAGCGTAGCCTTGAGCTTCAAGCTCCCGTGTCAGCTCAGATGGTCCTCCTCCATGACATAGCAAAGTGATTCGCTTTTTACGTGTGATTTTAGGCTCCCGTCTGGCCACCACGACAGTAGCCGCCCAGGGAGCCAAACTCAGCTGTTCCACATTGGCAAAGTTGGATGTTTCCAAGAGTCTTTGGAGTGTTTCAAAATCCACGATTGGCCCCTCAATACGTCCGTCCTCATGTGACCACCATCTTTGAGTAGTTCCAAGAACAAACTTCACCCAAAGTGAAACAGGTCGAGGTTCCTGAAGTAGAAGTCTCCCAGCAGGGCTCAATAACTTTCGAAGACTCTCGAGGGACTTCTCTGCGTTCCTGGCAGAACTAACGGTGCCCGAGGCGATAATGAGATCGAACTGTCGGTCGTCAAACCCTTGGTCCGCTAGATTCTGGCTGAGATCAAGAGTCGTAAATTCAATGTCGGGCACTAGTTTCTTGAGGTGTTCGTTTGAAGCCTCTGGCATACCCAGTAAAGGCGTGGCGATGGTATACTTGGAGAACAGACGAGTGCCATCATTGCGAGTAAGAGCCTCGATAGCCTTGGACGTTGTCTCGATAGATCCCGAGTAGAAGTCCAGAACTCTGAGTGTAGGCTTTTTGTTGCCGAGAGATAGGAGGAAGTTGGAAATATCCGGCTGAGACACCATTTCGAGTGGTGAATGAGGATCAAGCTCCGTGACTTCAGCCTCTTGTTGACTCAGAAGATCGCGAAGCTTATCATAAGTCGCAATCATTGCTCGGGCGGCAAGTCTTGCTGGCGAAGTTCCGTTGCCTTGTATCTTCTGAGAAAGAGATTTGGAGATGTTGGCCAGGTCCACGTCGTCAGAAGCTGCAAGGTTCGGGTCCATGACTTTAACGAGCCAGTTCTTGTACTTGATCAGATGTGGAACTTGAACATCAACACTGGAAGCCAATCGATGAGCCCGGGCGATCAATATCCTGGAAAGCTCCGTCAAGTTGCTGAATGACTCCTTAGTATCCTCAGGGCACTTCACAAGATCACCAAGCGACTTGAAATCGATGTCTGGCACCCACTCGCATCTCGCCGTGATGGGGACTTTGGAATCTTCGCCTACATCTCCCTCTTCAAAGAATGAAGAATGAGAGTTGATGACTCGCATGACGGGCTTCGATCCCGAAAACACGGTACCGCTACCAACGAGGTCCTGCCCAAGCTCTGAAGACACCTCAATGCTCACTCTCTCATCATTGCACCGAGCCATGGTCATGAACTCAATGCTTGAAGCAACGAGTCGTCGGTAGGAACGGCAGATTCCAAGCGTAGATGTGCAGCTCACCAGCTGATAGAAGGTGTCGAGGACAATAGGGTGCATGTGATACTCTGAAGCATCATCCCACCGGTTCTCACCATTCTGTATAGTAGTTGAGGCTTGATGGGGTGGTTTTGTCGATGTACAGATACTTTTCATGGTGTTGAAAGTAGGCCCATAGGTAAGTCCCTCTTCAGAAACGACTTCATACCACTTGGAAGCGTTGACCTCTCGTGGCAGCACATCGTCACTTTTCTTGATAACCTCTTTCTCAGGGAATGGGTTCTGCTCTCCCCGAACCTGTCCCCAGCAATGCTTGATCCACACATGGCCATTGTGTGAGCTGACAGAGAACTCCCACCACTCGCTGTCTTGCTCCTCGGTCAACTTGACACGGCGCAGAGTAGTGACAATCTCTGTAGCACCATCTTCCTCAATGACCAAAGCCGTGTGGACCTTGACGTTCCGCAGACTAACTCCTTCTTGGATGCCAGTGATTTGCCTGCAGGCTTCAGATGCGATAGCGATGTATCCTGCAAAGGGAAAGACGATTGTCTCGCCGATCTTGTGATCAGCAATCCAGGGGGTGCGAGATACCTGGATGAGATTTCTCCAAGATGGCTCAAGACTGGTGCTCTCATGACTCCGTATTCCCAGAAGGTTGTGGTCTGGGAACTCTCGCTCCCGCCATTCCTTGGCCAAGCGAGACTCGAAGAAGAGACGGTTCTGGTGATTCCAGGGGTAGCAAGGCAGGCCAGAAACACAAGAACCAGTGGGAAACAATGACTTCAAATCAAGATCCATATGCAGAGTGTAGAGTTTTCCAATGGCCTGTAGGAAGTTCTCGACACTGTCTTGCTTTCTGACCAGTGATGGGAGGTACGAAGCCTTGCTTGCTTTGTTGGTCAGAATCTGCCTCACGGGCCCAGCAAGAGCGGAGTGAGGGCCAAGCTCCAAAAAGACTTGGTGATGGTTTGGTTCAGAAGATGCGATGATTGACGACACGGCAGATCGGAACAAGACAGGTCGTTCCAAGTTCGTCTGCCAGTACTTTGGACCAAGCTGATTCGCCTTTTCTGTCCCAGAGAGGAGCTCACCAGTCACACTGGAAAAGAAAGGGATCTGGGGTGCTTTCCCAACAACTCCCGAATCAACGAGGGCTGCGTGATAGATATCGCCAGCACCCAGCATGTGATGAGAATGATAAGCCTTGTCGACCTTGAGAGTAGTGGCGGGGATCCCTGGGTGAGCTTCCTTCACCTCAGCCACTACAGCTTGCAGCGGCTCAATGTCGCCAGAAATAGTGACGTTGGTGGGAGAGTTATCACAAGCGATGACCACACCGGGCTTGAGATGCTTCTCCGCGTCTGCCCACCCAAGACCAACAGCAGCCATTCCACCCTGTAGGTTCTTCTGCTCAGCAGTTGTTGAACCACGGAAGAAGGCAATGATGATGGCCTCCCTCGCCGTCAGAGCCCCGGCAGCGTATGCTGCAGCAATCTCACCACTAGAGTGACCAACAACAGCATCAGGCTTTACCCCGACCGAGGCAAAGGTGTCAATGAGGGCGATCTGTAACGCGGTGCACAGCGGTTGAGAGAATTCAGCTTCGTAGATTCTGCTTGTTCGGGCTGGTTTGAGAATCTCTTTGGCAAGAGACCAGGTTGGTGAAGCAGAGCCGAGTGTTCCAAGGTACTCCTGCAGCACATTTATAGTACCTGAGAATACGCTGTTGGAGAGCAGTAGCTCTCGTCCAAGCTGAGGCCAAGCAGCACCCTGGCCGCTGAATACCATGATGAGGGAGCTTGGGGAAGATGGATTCTCTCTGGAGAGCGCGGAGGTGCTAACTTGAATATTTTCTTTGGTAGCGATGGCAAAAGACCTGTGGCTGAAGTGTTCTCTTCTGGTTGCAAGCGTGTATGCAACGTCAGATAGGTTCGACACATCTCCACTGTCAAAGAGGGCCTCATAGCTGGCAGTCATTGCCTTGAGAGAGGGCGTAGTCTTAGCCGAGAACAGCAACAGTCTGGGACCTTCGTCCTCAGCGTTTGGTTCGGTCACTGGCTTAGAGATAACTTGCGGGTGAGATGCCATGAAGCTCTCGACAGACTCAACGATAGCATGGGCGTTGGAACCACCAACACCGAAAGAGTTGATGCTAATGCGCTCGTCACGTCCAGCTGGCCATGATGTTGGTTCCTCAGGAATAACGAGCTTGGCACGCTCGAAGGGAATCTTGGGGTTAACGGGCGAGTACTTGATGTTGGGGGCGATCATCTTGTGCTCCAGAGACAAGGTAGCCTTGAGGACGGCAGTGAGCCCAGAGGCACTCTCAGAGTGTCCCAGGTTGGGCTTGACCGATCCGAGGTAGATGCCCTGTTCGCCAAACACGGCAGCAATCGCCTCAGTCTCGATTGGATCACCAGTTGCAGTTCCTGTTCCGTGGCACTCAAACACAGCTGTCTTGGAAACATCACGTATGCCTGCGACGGAGTACGCCCTTCTGATCAATGTCTCCTGGGCCGTAACACTTGGGTTCGTCAGAGGATTAGTCTTTCCGTCAAAGTTGGCGGCAGCACCAGAGATGATGGAACGAATGGGGTTCCCGTCTCGGATAGCAGCGCTCAGTGACTTGATGTAAATGGAGACGATGGCTTCACCGCGAGCATAACCGTTGGCTTCGGCGGAAAATGTCTTGCATGAACCATCAGGGCTGATAATACCTTGGTCGGCCAATCGTGTAAGCAGATCAGGGGCCAGGATGAGACTTGTTCCTCCGACAATGGCAGATTCGCAGTCACCCTTGCCAATGGCCATACAAGCCTCGTTAAGACTGACCAACGCAGATGAACAGGCGGTTCGGATGGTCATACTATGGAATCGTTAGTCGCCGCCCAGCATCGGTAAGCGAAGCTTCATACCTTGGCCCTCTTAGATCCATCTCGTGAGAGATACGTTCCGAGATCATAAAGTCATGCGATGCAATAGTCGAAACAACACTTCTGTGTAGAGGATCTCTCCCCATGATATCGTACCAGTCATTCGCAAACGAACCGATATATACACCGGTGCTCGAGCCTTGGAAGTTGACCTCACCAGCATCATCGACCGACTCCCTGGCCACTTCAAGCATCAGCCTCTGCTGAGGGTCGAGCCACTCGACATCACGGCGAGACATGGAGAAGAAGGATGTATCTAGCCCAGCCAGATCAACGGACTCGTCGAGGAAATAGCCGTACTGACAGTTGGCACTCCCAGTCTTGTGGGCATTGTAGTAACCGTCAATATTGAATCTTGTCATAGGAACGCGGCTTCGAGCGTCGCCTCCCTCGAGAAGAAACTCCCACAAGTCACTGGGAGAGGCAATTCCTCCAGGGAGTCGACATGCCATTCCGCAGATGGCGATAGGTTCAAAGGAGGATTTGGGGGCATTGGCTTCAGCGGCAGTGTGTCCGTTGCTCTGTGTGCTGTGGCCGTTGGTGATGCTGCCGTTGATCCCCTCAGTCTGTTCTCCGTTAAGAGCATGGCCATTGGTGTGCCCGTTTGTTTGACCGCCGTTGGTATGACCGTTGACATGTCCATTCATGGTTCCGTTGGAGAGTTCTCCATTATGGCCATTAAGCTCGCTGTGGCCGTTCATTTGAGTCATGTTCAACTTTATAAGAAAGAATGAAGTCAAGGTGAGAGGATGAATAGAATGATCTGGTAAACTTCCCTAACATCTCAGCTGCTCATGAGCTCTTATGTTCTCTCATATCCAACCATTAGATTATACAATTCCAACATGTTGAGGCTGGCTGACTTCCTGTTCGGCCATCCGTACTATTCCCGAGACTGACATTGTCATCTCTGAACTGACTGTTTTCCTACAACCCTTGCAATTGCTTACGCGCAGCTGTAGAGCAGAATGGGGACTCAACCTGCAAGGTTACAGCCCGCCTAGAATCAGACCCTGCCCTATGCTCATCCCTGCAAAATCTTGTTCAGCGTTCATGCACGTCATGCGAACAGGGATAGACAGATGCATGTCAGCCACTGCAGAGGCAGTAATGCATGTCAGTTTCTGTCATGTCAGCCACTGTGAGACCCCTTGCACTATCATTCGACCCGTGTAATATCATGGATACTACAGAATCTGCTGAGAGATAGTTGCTTGGTCTCTGTTGGGTGGACAGATGGGTAGAACAATTCGTTGGGGACTTAACCTCACCCTATACCACACGGTATCTAGCATACGTATATCTTTGCAATTTATTATTGCAATTGTTATTGCTGCTGTACTTCCTAGGTTTCATAACTAGTCAAACCCTTTCAGATTATTCTTTCTGCTCATACTATATTGCCAAAATGTATTACAAATCCGTCCTTGACTCGCATCTTCGCGGCCAAACCCTCCGCGGTCCGTCGATGAAATCTGAAGCTGCCTTTTATCGTCGATTAGAACAATCACTAGATGTTACCCGCAAGAGAGGTGGTTGTATTACACTCAAGCCTCGATGGGAAGATGATGTCCTCGACTTCACGTCAAGTGACTTTCTGTCCCTGAGTCGATCGGGACGCATCCGTGACACGGCCATGGAAGAACTCGCTCGCTGCGGTGACTTCAGACTGAGTGCCTCGGGCTCACGCACCCAATACGGTAACTATGACTACCTCAATGTGGTTGAGAAGGAGATCTCGGCGTTTCATAACGCAGATACCGCCTGGATCTGTCACTCAGGCTTCCTTGCCAATGTTGCCATCTTTGAGGCTGTGCCATTGCCTGGTGATGCTATTGTGTGGGATGAGTTTTCACATGCGAGTACGGCCTTGGGAGTGAAGCTAAGCAACGCTGCTCACAAGATATCCTTCAAGCACAACGACATCGATTCCCTCCGAGACGTGTTGACCTCGCTCAGAGATGAAGATCCGTCATTTCGCTCGGGGGCCAAGTCAATCCTCATATGTGTTGAGTCAATCTATAGCATGGAGGGAGACATCTGTCCATTGCTCGAATTTGTTCAACTGGCCAAGGAACTATTCCCTGCTGGCAATGCCCAGTTCATCATAGACGAGGCCCATAGCAGCGGTGTTCTAGGCCCAAGAGGTGGCGGACTGGTAAGTAGTTACATCCCACGAGTACTCACTGTTGTCTGACCCTCGAAAATAGGTCCAGGAATTAGGCCTTGAGAAAGACATCGCCATAAGAGTCCACGTGTGCAGTAAAGCCTTAGGTGCAACGGGCGGTACGTATCTCAGGCTTCGTAGCGCGTTTCTCCCTTTAACATTTCGTGTCAGGTGTCATTCTTTGCAATCAGACCATCCGGAATGTGATTATCCAGAACGCACGATCACTGACTTATAGTGGTGCACCGTCAGTTCCCATGGTAGCTTGTATTCGTGCTGGGTACCAATTTCTACGAAACGGCCATACTCAAGATGTATGTTTGCTCTTCTCTCCTATGCCATGGCTCCGACTTGTCTAACAACAACACAGCAACAGAACCACATCCAGGAAATTGTCAAGTACTTCTTGCAGAGCATCACAGATCACCCCCTGTGGCAAGAGGCCATCGACGAGGGTTTGATAAGTGTCCCGCTCGCCGATGAATGGCAACAGCGTCCATATCATTCACACATCATGCCGATTCTCCTACACCACGGCCATGAGATGTACCTGTTCTACCACCTCATCATCGCCAATATGAATGCATACCCAATCTCGTACCCGACTGTGCCAAAGGGAGCCAGTCGTATCCGGCTTGTTTTTCACGCCCACAACTCTCGCGAGGAGATAGATACTCTTGTGGCAGCAATTGGAGACTGGGCATCAGAGATGATTGAGATATCGCAGAGCGGCAATAAGAACTCCCTCCCTTCTGCTGCACGAAAGGTTAACTCCATGCAACTAACACGTCAGTCGTGATACTTGGAGTTGAGTGAATATTAGTTTAGTTTGGTTAGACTAGGTCTTGCCAGTTAGTAAATTACCCGTTTGGTATTACATCTTGCTTATAAACATACAATTGTGAGGTTCAATGGCTCACATATCAAATCAACCAAGGTGAGGAGCTGTCTGGGCGTAGAATAGCCAAAACTACAAAAAGAGAAACCTGGTCTCTCAAATTTACCCCAGACTGGATACCTGACTTTGCCGAGAGGAAGGCCTGGACTACCCAGCTAGTCTCAAGTCAATACTCTCACTCATTCTGGAAAACCAAGGGAGGTCAACACAGAGACCAAGTGCCATTGCAGAACCAGTGCCATGTCGGGGCATAATTATCCGTATTTTAAACTATGGTTCTGTCTTAAATGCTACCTCTTCAACTCCGAGCTCAACGTATCGTACTCTCAGTGAACTACATCTCAGTAAGAAGACTCTCGATGAGAGTATCCTCTGTCGAGTCCACCAGCGAGCTCAGCAGATCGCCAGGAACCCACTTTATCTTCTCAGCCCATTCCATATCAACACCCGAAGACTGTACCTCAAGAACGTTGGTCACATCATCACCCTCTTGGAAGATAGACCAATTCAGGAGGTAGTTGTGACGCTGCTTGTCACTATAAGTCCAGTTGGTTGATGGCTGCGGCACATCGAGGAAGCAGAGAACTATCGTCGCGTTGAGGCGGGGATCTGCCATGATAGAGTCGGGCAGGGCGTGAGAGAGGCCATCGAACTCGAGGGTACCAAGTGTAGCTTTATGCACCTCGGCCAACCACTCCTGAACACGCCCGCTTGATGGAACAGGAGTACTAAATGGGACTCGGGAGAGCAAAGGACCGACTACTGACTCAACCTCTGGCCAAGGAATAGTACGTCCTGATAGACTAATAGAGAATCCGAGCTGGTTCCATCCTGTCACTTTTGCCAGAAACAAAGCCCAAGAAGCATACGCCATGGTACTGTTCGTAATGCCGAGTCTGTGAACTGCAGCGTCGAGCTTAGCTCTGCTGATGGACGTGGGTGCTTTAAATCGCACCAGATCAAAAGCTTGCTTTGACGGGAGTGTCGCTGGGCGAGGCAGATTTAAGATGGCGTCTTTGTGAAGCGGTTGAATCATCTTGTTGAAAGCATCTGTTGCTCTCGCCAAGTTCTCCCTCGTATACTTCTGCATGAAGCGCGCAAAGTCCTGAAATCGAGGCCTCGAGACAATGTCTTCACCAGCCAACGCCCTTTCCACATCAGCCGAGAGTATTGCAGACGAAAAAACGTCAACCATTACGTGATGGGTTCGACTAATGAGTGCCAAGGCCTTACGGCCAGGTACAGAGACACATGTCATATCGCAGTAAGGAACTTGGGTATCTGATGGCTTGAGGCTTTCCAAAGATGACCAGGCTCTCTCCTCAGCGGCTGCACACGCTGCCTCGAAGTTCTCTTGCTCAACAATCACGTCATGCCAGTCAAGATTCAGTCTGCCGAGATCAGAGAGAGTAAAGTTGTCCAGATCAAAGCGTGTGCGGAAGATACTGTGTGCTGACCAGACCTTGACGCAAGCATCGCGAATCTCTCTGGCGGTTGGCGTCTTGGAAGCATCTCCAACGTAGCGAGTCGTACCAATAAGAGCACAGAACTTGGGATATTCCAAAGATCGGTTGAGGAATAGCCTCTGTACTGGAGTCACTGGGATATCACAGAACCCAACCTCTGGCTCTTGATCACCTCCTTTGTCATCTGAGGGTGTCGATCTCTTCAAGATACTTTGTAGTTGCCCAATGGTATCAAGCTTTAGCACATCGACCACAGAAACAGAGAAGTCCCTCTTGTTCAGTAGATTGGTGAGTTTGAGAGCTGTAAGAGAGTTTCCCCCATTCTTGGTGAATGCTGATGTCTCATTGAGCTGTTGGGCCGGGACGTGTAATACTTGAGAGAAAGCCGCGCGCAGCACGTCATACGCCGAAGCGGTCTTCGTTTCTCCCTCCAACGAAAGCTCTTCCTCCTCTGCTTCTCCCTCATCCAGTTGCTCTTTGAGGGCACCTCGATCCGCCTTTCCGTTTGGTCGTAGGGGAAAGGAGTCTAGGGCAATGATGATGTCTGGGATGATAAAAGGATCATATCGCTCTCTCATAAATCGACGGAGCTCCTCAATGTTGACATTGGCGGGTTGAATATATCCTACTAGACGCTCTCGCCACTTGAAGGCCACGGCAACTCTTACGGGCTTGAATGAGGCGAGTGCTGGCTCAACCTCTGTGTCGAGGTTGACAAGAAACCCTCTGTTCTTGATCAAAGAATCTGCTCGCCCAGCCCATATGATTTGGCCATCTTTGTATCGTCGAGCAAGGTCGCCAGTCCTGTAAAACCTCTTCCCGTTCCACTCGATGAATTTCTGGGCTGTGAGTTCAGGGTTCTTATAGTAGCCAGCTGCCAGGCCTGGTCCCGTAATCATGACCTCGCCGTAGCTGCATTCCTGCAGATTCTCGTCTACCAGAACAACCTCGACGTTCGGGATAAGTTCGCCAAATGGAGGATCCTCACCTGGCTTGAGTTCTCCAAAGCTGATGGTGACAGTTGTCTCTGAAGGGCCATATGTGGTGAGCACCTTGCGAGTTGGAGTGATCCAGCGACTGACGACATCCATTACGGGCGCTTCGCCACCGAGATATATGTACTGGACCCTATCATAATCTCCAGAAGGATCCATGACAGCGAGCATCGAAGGTGTCATGCTCAGAACCTCACAGGTAGTTGAGGCTTGAGGGAAATCGGATGGCGAAGCCATTACCAACGTGCCACCTTTTGTCAGGCTCAGCCAAACAACACCAGCGCATCCTATGGAGATGTTTAGTACCAATCCTCTCATGAGAGATCAAAAAGCAATAGACATACCGTCAAATGAAATGGAATAAGCTAGAAGACTACGAAGCCCCTTCTCTGCCGTGATGACGTCGAGATTGTCGTTGAGTCTCACCGTAGCAACGGAGCAAATGCCTCGGTGATAGACCATGACACCTTTAGGCTTTCCAGTAGTTCCAGATGTAAACACGATCCAAGCGAGGTCATCATATCGGAAGCCCTGTCGTATCTGATCTAGCTGCTTGCACAAGATGCCAATGCCCTCGGTGAGAGGAGAAAGTAACCAAGAGGTCTGAAACTCCACCACATGACCAACGTATCTTGGCAACTCCAGGCCAGGACAATGGCTTGCAATGAGAGCCACAGAAGACGAAAGTTCAGAGAGTGCTGATTCTATTCTTCCACGACTCCAAGCCACAACATCCATGGGTATGTAGCAAGCACCGACTCTCAAGACACCTATAACGGCGGGGAGCATCTCGAGAGACATTTGGGTGAGTACGGGGACTCGACTCCGTGGTTTGACGCCTGCAGCGAGGAGTGCCTGGCTAACGTGAAGCGAAGCATTTCGTAGTTGGCCATACGTGAGTTGTTCGTCTTTCCACTCTACAGCAACTCTATCAGGATCTCGGGCTGCCCACTCATCGAACAGATCGACTACGGTTCTCTCAAGAAGACGAGAATCGCCATGAGTTGCGGTGTCCATGATGTGATGAAGAATATGGATGAGTTGTGAAAAGTCCAGTCACACGTCCGTGTAAACCAGCCAAACAAGATTTTGTCGATTATCTGTCTTTTGTTCAAGATGCTTAGCAATTCAGATCCCTCATTCATTACTTTTGAAAGGAACGCCCTTCAAATACGGAAGTAGACGTGCCTAGCAGAGGGCGGCGCTTTACGCCTACCCGCGTTGATGGAGCATGTATGATACCCATGTTGAATCTGCAGGCTGACCATGCAGCCAGTGGATATGATTCCTTCACGTAATGGCTGACAGCTACATGCATGCTAGAACCAAAGGCGGGTGAGTAGCGCAGAGTCGAAGTTGGGAGGTGGCAATGCACAAGAAAGGATATGCTCCAGAGTCGCATGCTGAGGGTCAAGAACAGGCCATCCTCTTGCTAACGGGAGACATGAGCTATGCATAACTACGATCCAGATGAAAATTCAAGACTATCAAGTTTTGTAGACATTGCAATGATTAGATGGAACCCAATTCACTGCACAGTCTTTGTTCACGTATCAGGCCTATTCGGAGATATTCTCACGTTCAAAAGTTCAAGCTTGTGAAAACAGCATAACGGTAGTTACTAAACAGAAAGTATCATGTCCTCACGGTCCTCCATGTGCTCGTCCAAGATCCTCTTAGAAACCTGCGCTACCAAGTGATACATCTCCAACAAATGCCGTCTGTCCACCTTTGAAAACAGCAAAAAGTAAGCTACCCATGCCGAATCACCCGGAGACACAAAAGTCCCCGCCTCCGCGTATAGTTCTGCCCGAGAGACTTGGGCAGAGATGTGCGGAATCTCTGCCAGGACCATGTCGACAAAACCAGGTGGCACAAAGACATGATCTCGGTGCACGGGAATCATGCAATGCGCGCCCCAATACTGTGCACCACCTCCTCCACCAATATCAACATGGTCTCGGCCTAGAGTCGAGGAGAAGGGCTGGGAGAGAGAGGCAAAACGCTCTGCGTCTCCAACAGCGTGGAGGAGCTGCAGTGCACCCATGTCTACCCCGTAAGTATACAGAGTCGCCCATGTTCCCGCTGTGCCCGGTGAGCGAGCGTTGACTTCAATGAGGAACACATCCGGGTCTTGTTCGCGAGACCTGCTCACGGGGGCTAGATCGAGGATGTTGTCGCCTCGTCGGTCTTGGTATTGCATACAAGAGTTTTGCATCCGAGCTTCCACGTGGAAAACACCAGATCGAAAGCCCAGCTGTAAGAGACTGTCATGGAGAGAGTTTCGAATAATGCTCAGCTCGTTGGCGGGTAAACCGCTGTTGGAAATCTGCACTGTCTCAACAAAGCCTTCGGCTGAAGTAGCAGCGCTCTTGTCGCCAGGACATGGAAGGTTGTCAGTAACTTCGAGGAAGAGGATCTGGCCGTCCCAGAGCACAAAGTTGGCGTCCAGCTCAGGCCCATCGACGTATGTCTCGATAAGTACTCCTTGCTCCATAAGGCCCTCTTTGTCAAGTTCGCGAACGGCTTGACGCATCGCTGCATCGCCGCCCACTTTCTTGACGCCTCTGGAGAACTGGCCACGAGATGGCTTCACTATCAGTGGGTATTTGAGTGACTGGAAGCTTTGCTGCATCCCGAAATCCTCAAGCTGGTCCACGCTGGTCAGATGCATGGCCTGGATGTTGGTCTTGTTAACAAGGCGGCGCATCTCGTGCTTGTAATGCGCCTTTTGCATACTCGACAATGGCTCGGTTGGAAGCTTCAAGATCTCAGCAGCCTCAGCAGTTGCTATGACGAAACCGTCTGTGAATGTGACAATTCCGTCCACATGCTTGTCTCTGAGAGCATCCGCCATCCTTCGTGGCAGATCGGTGATGTTGCTCATATCAACAGGGATGAATTCCTGGCGAAGATGAGAATACTTCTCCTTCTTCAGCCAGTGATTTGGCTCATCAAAGACAATCAATGACATACCGAGAGCTTGAGCAGCTTCAAAAAAGCCCCTCGAGCCGTACATGCCCCGAATCTCATCGTACATTGGACGGCCGCCAACAACAGCCACTGTTCGAGCAATTGGCTTTTTCGAAACAATCCAGTTGAACTTGAGTCTCCTCTCCAGGTCATGCTGGAGCAGGTTCAAAGAGGAACTGTTGGTTTGTTTGGAATATCGCTTCACCACCAAAGCCCCTGGAGACGAGGGAAGCAGTGCAGAAAGGCTGCTGGGCCATTTCCTGTCTCCAGACGCCAGAGCGGACATCTTTTGATTACAGTTGTTAAACTGAACGATGGAATCGACAAAATCCGAGTGCCTCATCCTAACACTGATTATGTCGCTCCTACAGAGATATCCGCTGCGTGGTGACAGAATGATTGTGGCGGTTCTAGCCTCTGTTGCGGGGATGGAGGTTCCATTGGGATAACAGGTCTGCCGGATAAGAGGCTCAAGAGGAGTTCCGGTTATATCTGCAATCGAACCTCCGGCGGCATCCTGCTCAAACCATTCTGTGATGGGTACTTCTTGCAGGACGACATCAGCAGTAAGAAAGTAACTAGCTGTGCTCTTATGTGCAGAGATCTTCCACCCGCAGGAGAGGGCGAGGCATAGCCCTACAAAACAATGTATATTAGAATATTGTATTTGACTGTGCATATACAGAAACCACCCTTTGTGTCTCGTAGGAGAAACGTCTCTTGGACAAAGTCCGGCTTTTTTGCTGGGACAGACGGCATCAGTTTGGATTTCTTGATTGGGAGGCAGTATTCAGGATATCTGATAGATGTAAAGTGGAATAACTCGAGGTGTTTATTGAATTACTCCTTCAAGTTCTATTATCTTGAACAAATTCCGGTATTTGGTCTAGCTGCAATTCAGCATGATACCAAGCCAATAACTCTCTAAGCACTTATGCGGGAGACAGATCCCGTATATCGTTAGCTCTGCGACAATTCTTCATGTCTTATCGAGGTATTAGACGTGTTTCTTGATTCAGACTATGGCTGACCCTGCAAAGAGTGCCAACGATGCTGCTGTGTACATATGCATGTCATCCAAAGGCATATGCCTCATGTAGTGGCTGACATGCATATGCATATGTATATGGATGACAGCTCCACGTCTAACAGCACCCCTGAAGCATCTGTATCATATGGTTCTTAGTTCACCCGAGAGAAACAAACCTCGTCACCAACAGTCTTAGTCTTCTTCTGTACGCGACCCCGATATCTCGCTGTCGATTTAAAATAGGCATTGGTGGAGTTTAGGCGCAAACAGGGTATATATATGGCTGTAGCAGACATCTCTAAGCGTCAATACGCACAAACAGGTGACTCCAAACTTCCCTAGCCAATCGTATTCCGTCTTTGAAAACAATGAAACCAGAGAGAACCGTCCTCGTCACGGGCTGCTCCGATGGCAGCCTCGGATCAGCTCTTGCATTGGCATTCCATGCAGCTGGATGGCGTGTCTTCGCCTCGGCTCGGAACGTGTCCAAAATGGCTGTCATGAAAGAGAATGGCATCGAGCAGGTCGAACTAGATGTCCAATCAAACGAGTCTATCTCGCGGGCTGTCAAGACTATTCAAACTCAGACACGAGGATCCCTAGATGCCCTCGTCAATAATGCAGGGTTGGGGTACAGCATGCCTATCATGGACACGGATATGGGTGCCCTTCGTCAACTATTCGAACTCAACGCTTATTCTATTGTCACCATCTCCCGGGCCTTTCTTCCTCTTCTTCTTGCTTCCAAGCAAAAAAAGGCCCTGATCGCCAATAATACTTCTGGAATGGGCATGCTTGGTTGTGGCATGCCGTTCCAGGGAGGATACTCTGCTTCTAAAGCAGCAGCAGCTAGCCTGACCGAGAGCCTTCGTATGGAACTCGCCCCCTTTGGTGTCCAAGTCGTCAATATCGTCACAGGTCGAGTGAAGTCGACATTCTTTCAAAACTCAAACGACGCTGTACTTCCGGAGGAGTCAATCTATGCCTTGGCGAGGGAAGCCATCGAGGGCCCAATGAATGGGAGGACTTCAATAAGCGATAGGGAGAATGCGGAAGAGTGGGCAAAAAGAGTAGTTCAGGATTTGACTTCTGCCAATCCGCCACATCTCATTTATAGAGGAGGACAGGCTGGTACTGGTAAACTAGCTTCTATTTTCCCACTGGGCACATGGGACTGGTTGTTTAAGAAATGGTCGGGCATAGATGTACTAGAACAGGAGCTTGAGAAGCGAAAGGGCCAGGGCAAATCCTAGATGTGATTAGAGGTAGAAAGGCAGTATTTCATCCATACCTACCAGTACATCGAAAAGTAGATAGACTATCAACAATGAGCACCTACTTCCCCCCAGCCCTTACAAGACTAGCAAACCTGCCTCCTTCTGTGCCAGCTAATGCCCGAGGATTTCCAACCTCAACAAGCTTACCAGTATCAAGAACAACGACTGTATCGAAATCCATAATCATATCCAAGCGATGACTGACGGCAATCACCGTGTATGCGTCAAACTCAGTCTCGATGATCCGCTTGATGATGAGTTCCATGTCCTGATCGACGCTGGAGTTAACTTCATCGAGTAGCAATAAGCCACCTTGGTCCTCCATCTTTTCTGCCACATTCCCAGGACCTGTTGACTTCTGTACTCGGGCCCGACGTCGTAGCAAAGAACGTCCCATCGACATGAGTTGTCGTTGACCTCCGCTAAGAGTTGAGGAAGTCATACCAGCATCGATCCCGCCACGACTCTGAACAAAGTCCCATAACCCGATATCTATAAGAATGGACTTGCATTCATCCGGCGTCGAAAGGCCGGAAGGATCCAGATTCTCTTTAAAAGTCGCGCCATCAGGCAAGAAAACGGCCTCTTGAGGCACCGCAATGACTCTTTGACGAAGAGTATCTCTGTCCAGCCTGTTAAGTGGGAGACCATCAATCAGAAGAACTTCATTGGGGGTGTCTGGCAGAGGATCGAGGAGTTTCAGCAGCAAAGATACAAGACTTGATTTGCCACTGCCCGTCCGGCCGCAGATGGCAACCTTTTCTCCTGGTTTGATGCTCAGACAAACGTTATCAAGGGCCAAATCAGGTTCACCATCGCTTGAATTCTCTATTCTATAAGTATCTTATCAGCGAATATCCTCTTGTTAGCACTTGAAAGAGAGTTGCGCTTACTGGTAGCTCGCTGAAACGTTGTTCAGTTCCACGCTGCCATGTTGTGGCCAATTTTCAGGGGGTACCATATCCTCTCCCTCTTTACCCTCGGGCTTGACTGTTGCGTTAAAAGTCTTGAGTCTGGAGATGGCACCTATGGACGTTTCAAGACGTGTGTAGTAAATAACGATACCAGATAGACTTTCTCCGAAACTCATGAGAGTAACCAAAGAAGCACCCGTGAAACCCGAATTTGAGTGCAGTCTTACTGCAAGTATTGTTAATACTGCTGCGAGTAGCATGACTACCATGTCCAAAACGAGATTGAGCCACTCCTGCACCATGGCAAGAAGGTAGGCGGGCTGTTGGCTTCTATTGAGTAGCCTAGCATTCTTAGAAACTTCATCGGAGATGTAGCCTACATATCATCAGCATGATTTATCGTCGATTAACACCGTAACAGCTCGTCAACCTGCTGCATGAGCCAGTCACTTACCAAAAGCCCGCAGAGTCGTGATTCCCCTCACGGTGTCCATGAAATGGGTGCTGAGAGTTTGTAAGTCATCAAGTTCTCTATGGAGAAAGGTTCTGCCATATTACTTACTACAAGGGGCTTTTGGCTTCAAGATCGAGAAGCCTGAGTTGCCTAGAAGTCCTAAGATAGAACTTTTGCACTGAGTAGAGTATAACAGCCAAGAATGGATAACTGATAGCTAAGTATGCCGAGGAAATTGGCATAACTGCAGCTTGTCCGAGAGCTTGGAAAACCTGTTCCTTGTTGTTAGTAGTACTACTACTAGGCATTTATTATCTCATAACTCACACAAAACAAGGTGTTCAACAAAGCATCTGGAAGTTCAGTATCAATCAAATTGAGGTCTTGTGAGAAAAGATTGGTAATAACGCCGGTGTCAGTCTGTGTGAAAAAGGACAACGGGGCCTGGATTAATGTTGCGAGTGTATCATGGTGCAGATTAGCACCAGCTCTCTTGATAGACACGATAAAAAGAGTGATGCCGAGGAGTAACAGAGAGATCAGAGCGGACACCTGCAATGACGTGTATATGCCAACATAGTAAGCATGAGAGTGGCTCCGGGTGTCGGATGATATATCATCAGTCCAAAATTTGATCCCTGTAGATGAGTCCGTTAGTTATGTGAAGAATAGTGACAGATTGAAGCATTGTTCACTTACAGATAGTGGGAAAATTGGTAAAGAAACCCCAGAGCGCAGCCAAGAAGAAACAGCAGAAGGCCACCAAAATTCCCATACTCATAAAATAGTACTTGTAAACCGCCTTGTCGCCCGTTGCACGGTTCGGGTCATCGAGGCTGACTTTGGCTGTTGGGGACCCGTCTGGTGAGCTTTGTGCGTCCGTTTGTGCTTCAGTCTGTTCTTTCGGGGCTTCTGTTTCGGATACAGCCTCACTGCCGTCACCTTCAGCTGAATCGCGTATGCCGAGACTCTTGACGTAGCCTCCTTGCTCAGCAAGTTCTTTGAAGCTACCTTGCTCCTTGATAGTGTTGTCCCCAAGAGCAATTACGTGGTCAGAGAATGGGAGAAAGCGAACGCTATGAGTACACAACACAACGGTCGTGCATCTCTCTCGAAGTAAGCCTCCAGGTCCAAATACTCGTTGGAAAACGTGCAGCTCTGTATCCGCATCGAGGCCGCTGAACACATCGTCCAATATCACCAAGTCAGACTCTAGATACAAGGCACGCGCTAAGGAAACACGCTGTTTCTGACCTCCTGACAAGGTGATGCCATCCGAGCCCACATTGGTTTGATCTCCTTGAGCGAGTTTGGCGAAGTCCACTGACAATGCTGTGGCCTGGATGATTGAGTTGTATCTCTTTTCATCGTACAATGAAAAGCCAAGAATGTTGTCGCGAATGGTCCCATTCCATAGAAAAGCAGTCTGGTCGCAGAACCCGATACGAGGGTATCTCATACTCAATACTACACTCCCTTGACTCAATGGGATTTCACCCAGGAGAGTCTTGCAGAAGGTTGACTTTCCTGAGCCCACTGGCCCAACTACCATGGTGAGAGAAGACTTTTCGATACGTGCATTGATATCTTGAAGAACAAAGACATTTTCTTTCCAGCCAAAACAGCCGTTCTTTATGCTAATCATAGTAGAGTCAGATGTTGTTTCGATCTCTGAACTACCCGTGTTTGCTTCGATTTCAGTAAAACTGAGATTCTTTTTGCGATCAGACAGAACTTGGCGGAAGTCATGGCGGGTTTCGCACTCTAAAAAGGTCTGAATCCGTCCAATGCATGCGATTCCAGAGACGAGTTCGGGGATAGAGGTGAAGATTTGAGAGAGGGGATTGGTAAGCAGCATCAAAAATGCCAGACTTGTGAAGACCTTCGAGGTATCAAGTGAAGCCCGAGTAAACGCAAGGGTCAGGGGGGGACTGATCAGCATGGGTGTGAAGCCAAGCATAGCGGCTACGATGAAGATCTTGCGAAACCGAGCACCAGCAGCAAGCTCCTCTACTCGTAACTTCTGAACGAAGGAGCTCACAGTGGAAGCCAGACCGGAAAGCTTGAGGTTCTTCATTCCAGCAATGACTGTGGCCGTCAAACCGACGCGCTTCTGCACGCCTGTCATCCACGCTCTCTGAGAATCTCCCGTGAAATTTACCAGAACCCCCAAGAGAGTGAAGCATACCACAACTACTCCTATGGGTACCAGAAAGACCAGTCCCAGCCTGATATACAGCATCCAAGCAGCTAGGGCAGCCTGTATAACGCCTGCCCAGACATTATGCAGCATTCTGAGACCGAGTCTGATTCTTTCTATGTCGGTACTCATCAGAGTTAGGGCAGCATTATGGTCGTCTGCTCCGATGCGGGCTTGTGTGGCTCTGGAAAATATCTCTGTCACCAATATGGATCTAGTCATGGCTCGCATGCGGTGATGAAGATACCTATCATATGTCAGTCTCGATCCAAAGACTTTCTAACTGTAATCTGACATACCAGCAAAGAGCTGCCGAGACAGCCATACCAAGGTAGATCAGTATTGCAGCACCTATAAAACCATACCCGACATTGGCTTCGACTTCAGGCTGCGAAAGATGATCTAACAGCTTTTCAATGAAGAATGGTTGACAGAAGGTGAAGCCTAGAAGAGCGAGTCTCAAAGGAATTGGAAGAAGGAGAGGGACAATAAGAGTCTTGACGAGGACTTTAACGAGACCGTAGCTATCTCCTTTGAGTTTGCTGTAATCCATGTTGGCCAAAAACCTGTCATGGAGTTGCTTGCTGTGCAGCGCGACATCCAGAGGGTAAAGATCATCCATAGATAGTGTAGATCTATAACCCTGCAAGAAAATACTGTTTAGCCATGACAGGACGCCGAGTGAGAAGATACTGCTGGTTTCTTCAGGGCTATGCTCATCTCTGTCCCACTGTAACCATTTGTTTTTTGATTTGGTTTCCAGGAACAGAATGACGGCCTTGACGGCCAAAGATGTTGTGAAGACGGCACTGTAGGTAATCTCAGGTGTGCTCTCAGAGAGCAGGAACAGCGTGCGGGACTGGGCAATGTCGAACAATAGAGTCAGGAAGAGAAATGTGTTTAAGAGGATCGAGGGACGTGGACTCCGGTTATGATCAGTATAACTGATCATCACCATAGCCAAAGCTGCTACGAGATTGAGAACAGAAGATGCGATGAAGATTGGAGGGGCATGGAAAGAGTCCATGCCGACTTGAATCAGCAGCGCGATGTGAAGGCCAACATAGGTTATGATAGCTCCCTAATACCAAAGTTAGCAATGAATCTATATTTCTGTGGCGACATACCAATTTGATGAGCTGGAAGATTGGTGCGTGAACCACTAGGGGCTTGCGTGACAGAGTGATAGCGCGCCATAGTGAGCATACGATAAACAAGGTGCACGGAAGAATAGAGAAGAAGAGCTGTTCAAAGTGAAGATTGAAGTCGAACCGGTCTCGGTTCATGTACAGCAAGCCAAACTCGCCGTCGTGGAACGGCATCTTGGCAGAGTTGGCTGTTGTAAGGTGAAGAGTCTCGTGTGTAGGTGAGATAACTCGAGGTGCTGCTCGAGATACCTTAAGTCGGATTGATTAGTCCGGGTTGGCACTTTCGCTAGATTGCCTGTTTACAGTATGCAATACAGATGGAGCCTAGAACCGGGGCGTTTAATTGCATGGGCTAGGTACTGGGTAGTTGAGTTGTCAGGAATTGCTTTTGGCAAGTTGTCTCCCATTCTGAGGCACATAAGGCAGTTTTAATACTCCTTCCTATTTGGAACTGTCAGCATCTCTCCATCGACTCAGTATGCATATGGATGTATGTGATGCACTACGACCTTGCAAGGAACAATGAATATGCTCCGTGGCCCTACTAACCAGGCTGATGCTGCAGATTTCTGATGTAACCACAGCTGCGATCGTATTCCCGGATAAATATCTCAAAAAGAAAACAACCTGACCCCCAAACATACAAGGTAATGCATGCATGGCCCGCAATCCTTCGAGATAGTCTCTGTACGGGCGATGCGGGTTCGTTTGGCTGTCCGAGGCCTTGCTCCGCTCAATAATCTGGGTCTGAGACAACTTGGAAGGTAGTATCATCAATTCGAGGCGAACGCGCCGTGAACTGACATGATCAGTTATCGAGACCCCTGCTCATGCTTTTGGTTCTATGAAGCGACCAACACTCAGGCAAGGTTAGGTAGGCCCAAGTATTGCACCATTACGTAAAACAACAACGGTACAGAGTGATCATTCCATAGAGTGCAAGATCTTGAGTTACCTAGACTAAACTATCAAGTTAGAGCATAAGAAATAAACTACTCGGGAAGATCCAAACTTAACCCTTATGCGGTTACTGTAGGCGGGACGGCAAAATTCCCCGCTGGGCCTAGTGGGCTTACGATGGACACCCCAGTCTACTGTAGCCCACTAAAACGAGCACCCTGTCAAAGTTCTTTTGATATATGCAATCAGCGTCGAGGTTCTCCTAATTCTTGGATTTATACTCCGTACATACCAGGGTTTATCCAACACATACACCATGTTACATCCACCGCGATCTCAGGGGTCCTTCATCCGTGATTGGTTATCCAACCACTCAACTCGACCTCATCCAAGGCAGCATCTTTTTGTACTGGAGTTTTCGTATGCACGAGACCCTGTTCTACAGCGAGACCAAGTCCGTCAATCACCATGGGCTAGCCTAACACAATAACAAGAAGCTAGTGACCAAAATGTTGGTGACACTTCAACTCAATATAAATACTCGTCGACTTAGACAGACAGGTCTTGGACTCCCCACGAATACAGCAGTCCAAAAAACGCCAAGAGATCTCTCCTGCTTAAGTTATTAGTATGTTCTTGGAAGAAGTCTTGGAACCTACTCCCAAGAAATCACGATCTCGTCGATCCACTAGTCCAAGGGCTGTTCAACGACGAAGGTAAACAAGTCGATCCTAGGGATCTCACCAAGTTATTCTTGCTAACTCGGAACTTGGGAAGAATTCAGAACAGATTATCTCAGCGCAACCACCGTAAGTATAACCCGGTCTCATATCATCCAAACTGGCTAACTGCCTGAACATAGGGCGAAGAGCAAAGGAGAGCAGCGAGGCTACCAAGATACTACCTCAGTACGCAGGCGAAGGCGAAGGCGTAAACTCAGAAGTGCTTGCGGTACCCATGTCTGATAACAGCACAATGCAGCAAGGCTGTGGCCTCGACCCGTTCCAAAACCTCCATTACCTGCAAGGTAGCTATCACGAGCCTCTCCAGTATGCGAGCAGTTCCGAAAACTCGGTCGACTACTTTGAGCGTCAACAGCTGTCCCACAGCCAGCTAAGCTCTGCTCCAGCAACTGCAACCTCAGCGTGGTATTCAGCAGTTGATATGCATAACCTTATCGCACCCGAAGACATGGTTTCTTTGTTCTCGCCGGACCGGGAATGGTCACAGTCAGACATAGAACGTTTGTCAGCACCAATGGAGTCCAACACTACCAGGCCAGATTCTCAATCCCTGTGCTCTTGTCGTAACAGCTCGGAGCCGGTGCTAGGACAAATTCCAGAGGGCTTTCCACTATGGCGCCAGAACGAACAAGGGCCTGATATGCGCAGGATCCCATCGGCGCAGAGCCATTCTGACTTGGACTCGCATAGAATACGCAGGTAAGCCATGATATTCCGGTAATATCTCGCAACCTAAGCATATCCGCTAACCCGCATTTCAGTGAGACCGGCCATCACGGACCGGGCCCCGGTCTGCATAACAGCGCCGCAGGAATGCCTTATTCGACGCTGCAAGGGCACGTCAATGCTTGCTGCAGCAGCAGACTGTCATCTCTATCTTCATCCAAAGTATCCTCATCGGCGGAGGAAACTAGCCCGTCTCCAGTAGCCGAACTGACCCGCCGATTCGACTCCATCCTAGAAACCATGCGCACATCGGGTTTCCACAACTTTGACGAGATGGCAGTGGCTTACTATACTGGCCGGTTCAGCACAGGAAGTGTCCCATCAATTATGCAGTGTTCTAGCCGGGGCCGGCGCTTGAAAGTCATACTGCAGAAACTTCACCAGGATAGTCAGGAATGGCCCAAGTGGGAGTCCAGGGGGCTCCATGAGAGCATGTCGACTGCAACTGGTAAGGATTAGCCCATTGATCGATACGGTGTCGAAGGAGGACAGTTTCTCTCATCAGCCCGATACTAATCCGATTCATAGCATCACTTTGCGTCGATGAAATTGAACAATTGGTCAAAGAAGAATTTCCAGCACAAGCTCGAGACAAACCACCATGTAGTGGGACGACACTCGAGCAGCTTCTCTCAACATATGATATCGGAAAGGTCTTCTCCAGAAGCAAAGAACATTCATTATCTCCCCTTCCCTCCGAGGTGGCTCCAGATAAGGTAGGTAACAAGCATTCGTCTTCGGATTTCGCTAAGTTATGGTTAGATACCGCACCTCTGGGCATTGCTAACCGAACTGGCTGGCATACGGAATGTGTATTGCGATGAAATTGCCAGGTTGTTACTTGGTATTCTTCTCCTATCTAGGAGACTTTTATAAAGAACAGATGCAATACTTGTATGTGAGGGTTATATATTTGTTCTGCGCAAGGACCACTGCAGGCATCGTGAAGGAACGGGTAGTGTACACAGTAGGTCGTGTCGTTTTTGGGGTCGGTAGATGTCGAGATGATCTCACCGGTGTGAGATAAATGTATTCTGTAAATGGCGAGAAACAGTTGGTCGCTATGGCGGGCTGAAATGTTCTATTGCAAGACTCTCGTCGTCTTGCTCCCCATCCACAGTTAGTCACTGAAACGACCCGTCTCTGATCCCAATCGACAATGTGCCAAGTGGTTGGTCCACCAACAGGGGTACCACCGCTCAAAGCAAAGCAAAGTACCTGGACTCGCGGTCAATCATATTGCCAAATTCCTAAACGATAAAATACATGGGGACTAAAGAAGAATGAAGTAAGGTAAATGTGTGGATGTGTGGATGGTATGGTTCGATTAGTCAGCCAAAGCAGTCAAAAGATTCATTACTATTTTATACCAGGAGTATCCGAATTTATTGACTCTTTTTCTCCCAGCTTGTATTGAGCTTTCTAACTAGCTTCGGTCTTCCTTTTTAGTAACTGTGAAGTCCTGTTGGCGGTTAATGTTACTGTTGTTCCTAACACTAGGCCTGAGAGTGTGTTGGTCGTCAGTTATGTTAGTTGGTAGTCCTCGACTACTCCATACGTCGGTTGCGTTTGCGAGGTATGAACTTATATCGTAATAGATCTGTACGGCAATTCTGCAAGGTCTTATATACAATTAGAACTGCGCGGCTATAACCGTTACAAAAACCTCCAGCCTTCACGCTCCACTTATCTCTTACTGGCCATATTATAATAACTACACATTTATAGGGCCATGAATGCACTTCGACCCGCTGGATGCCAGGAGGCCTGGCTAACATACTTCCAATCATGTCCGCAAGGCGCTTGCGTCTTCGAGTTTGAGTGCATAATGGCAACAACGGTTGCAGCTTGAAGCCAGGAGCCATATATCGAGCGAACACTGAGACGCATTACCCTTTCTTCAAGAACAAATACTGAATGATCTAACCTAATGAGCCTCTACACATTCACAACTCGAGCCAGGTTAATATGACGATAGCTCTGGCATGTATTGTAGCTGACTAACCTGCAGTGCACAAACATGCCTGTCAATACCACTAGAATCTATTTACCATGGCCAACTAAGCAATGAGTGCCTCGGGGGACAATAGCATGGACGATTCCTAGAGCATGTGGTACACCGGAAGAAGGGACGGCAGCTACCTTGTCGTACCTTGTGAATCGTGTGGTCTGGATGTTGGTACAGGTTATCTCGCCCACATGAACCTTTGAGCCATTATAGAAGCATTTTGAGAGAAGAATGAATAATTTATGAAGAAATATCAAGGCTAGATGACATCAAGTATTATCATATCCTTCTCAGACCCTGATGCTCACACTCACGCTTATGCTTATGCTTCTACCATGACATGACATGCCGTGCGTCTAGATAGTTCTGTTGGCCTTTCCGTAACATCCCATGCTTGCGACAAGTTCCCACCAAGATTAAACCCTAGACCAAAAAAGAAAGACTATCATATAAAAAGAGGACAATCTATCAATCTTGCTCAAGATAAAAAATGTATAAGAAATCGCTTCGTCAACTTAATGCAGTCACAGCTGCTGCAGCGGCTATCTCCCCCTCGGGATCACCGGGCTCAACAAATGTCCGCCAGACATCAATCCGATTCGTCCCCGGGGTCCGTGGACCAAGACCGGCGAGCTCGGAAGACTTGCGGTTCTCACTACGTCGCGTACCCTTTCGACTGCGCGAGCTGTGACTGTAGTACGAATCGTCGTCGTCGTAAGTATTCGGATCACGCTCCACGATCAGGGGTCCTACACCTCCGCGGTATCCCTCCTCTATCACGGGAGGTGGCATTCCCATTGGTGGCGGGCGCATGCCTGGAGAGTCGGGGGCGTAGCGGTCTTCGGCATGGCGTCTGTCCATGCGGCCGCCATAGTATCCTCCGCTTCTGGGGATGCCTCTTTCAAAGTCTTTTGGTGATGGGGGAGCACCACCTACGACTCTGCGACCTACACGGCGAGGACTGTCGCCTGAGTAAGGATCGCTGGATCTAGGTATTTCTGGAGCACCGCCAATATCGTATTCGTAGTCTTTGCCATGATAATGTGACCTGCGGACCAATTCGTCATCACGTTCCTCCTGTTGTTGACGCATAATAGCCTCTTCATCGTAAATCGGGGGTCGTGTAGGTTTAGACTTTCGTGGCCGTCTAGCAACACGAGAATCTTCTTCAGTGCTATCTTCACGAAAGACCTGAATCTCGCCTCGATGTGTAACATCTGGCTCGTGATCGGATTCGGGAGCATCAGGGTCGAACCATGGACATTCGCATCTCTTGGGTTTCTCACCACACACGAGGCAAAATTCGGCACCACAACGACTGTACATGTTAGAAGAATTCATATCCAAGTGCGAAGGAATACATACCACAAGGCATGGTTGTCACCCTCTCGGAGCTGAGCTGAAGCACCGCATCTATAGCATCTCTTCCGCCTTTCAACTCTGACATATTCAAGAAAACTCGCCGTCTCTTCGTCCCTAGGACACTTGCTCGCAAAGTGCCACCTGCCATTACAGGCGACACAGACTTTAGTGTTGCACTGATCACAACGAGCAGCTTTGCGTCCCGTCTCGCTATCGCGGTAAATATCAGCTGGCCGAATCCATTCACCGCATCGTCGTGAGGGACAGTAGAGCCTGTTCCTGAGGGAGTACTCAACAAACTTCTTGTTCCATATTCTCTTGAACGTGGAATCAAAAAGCTTGTCAACATGCTCCAGGCCAATGTGGGCATCGGTGCAGCATGTTGGCGGCATATGTTCAGCTTCTGTCATTGATTGCTTGAACCGCCTCTTCAGACAGCTGTGGCACATGCGATGGCCGCAATCGAGTTTGGGGCATTTGGATATAGGAAGTTCTTCTAAACAGCCCTTACAATCACGACTGAAGTATAACTGTTAGCAATGGATCGCCGCAATGCGATTGATGCCACTCACATTAGACGTGGTCGGTCTGGGGATGAATTTCGGGACGAATCCAAGCCGCTGCGGGCTATACTTGGAGGACGACGTGAAGACTCCCTAGAGACTTCAATGGTTTCAATTGTAGCTATAGGTAGTCTCCGAGGACGGCCCTCACGGACTAATTCACGAGACTCAACCACCTTGGCAGTTCTGACTTTGAATTAGTTTTGGACATGAGAAGCAATTGTAGATAGCTTACCTTCTAGACGCTACCGGCGGTCGAGAAGCACCCAGCACACTATTGAACCTTGTGGGAAGACTGTATCTAGGTGCATCGCTGATCTCTCGTCTCAGAGCAGGTCTGCGGTCTGGCGAGCCTCTTTCAGAAGAAGCATGTCGATATCTTATTTCTCTTTCGTCCGAAGTCGATGGCGACGGTATTCTATTCCGCCTCCTTGGTGTTCTCTTTTCATCTGATGAACTGAGATAATCGTCTGGGCTGGGTGATCGACGGTGTCGACGATGATGGCGCTTATGTTTGTCCTCTGATTCTTCCACCACGACCTCTATCTGGTTCTGATCGTCGCTATCCTCCTCGCTCTCACTTTCACTCTCGCTTTCACTATCTGTCGGCGGTGTCGACTCGGGTGTAGGCTCTCTCCGTCTTCGGACCACCTGCCGGGGCCTCGCGGGCTCCGGGTGTCTACCCCGTGGCTTCATAGCCGGCCAGCGTTCATCATCCTCATCGTCTTCGTCTGCTTCATATACCGAGAACTGAGGGCGTTTCTTGTAGACGTCTGTCGAGGCACGCATCAAGTGTGCTGGCGGCATGGGCATTGTAGGCGGGTATGCATCGAGGATCATACTCCTGGAGTATCCCCTGGGTGTCCTTCCGTTGGGCCTTTGTAGTTCGTCGATTCGGGTCCGATGGGGCATTGGGTACTGGTTATAGGGCACGACGTCACTGGGGCCGTACCAATCGTGAGATTCAGGGCGGAGGGGCCTGCGATGCACGAGTGGAAGTCGGGCCTCTCCATCAGCGACGTCTCGATCGTATCCTAGCCTCATTTTTGCAGAGTGGGATGGATGGACTCCTGCAGGACCCAGAAGGGGGGGAGACACGGCACGGCACAGCACAGCGCAGCAAACAGCACAGCACAGCGCGCGCTGGGCAGTGGACAGCGAGAGTCTGGTGTCCTAGGCTGGACTAGTTCATATGTCGGAATGCAACAGGCAAGGGCCAAAGTAGTCGTGATGACGAGCGGTCGAGCCACTCAACGAAGTCCACGCTGCGTGAGCAATTGCACCCCCCAAAGATGATTGGAGTCTGGGGGCTGATCATGCATGGCAACCGCAGCTTGCAGCGGCACGTCGAGGTCGAGTCGAGTCGGAAGTTGGGGCGAGAGGTAGAGAATGGAAAAGGATTGGATGTGTGTGGTTCTGCTTCTGGTGCCTTACAAGTTGGGCCGCGAGACGACGTTGTCTCTCGGATGGGCCTCAACGAACTAGTACAGGAACCAAGGAAGAGCAAAAGAAACAATGAACGAAATATGGAAAAGAACGTTTCTCAGCGTCTGCACTCTCCGTTAAGCTATGCTTCCACAGGATAACGCGGCAGACAGACCAAGTTTGGGCGTGGTTTAATGGCCAGTTACCTCACATCACCTAACGCATCAGGCATCTAGAAACGAATCAAAGTGCCCCTCCCCCGCGTGGGTGGGTTTTGAAAATGGCCAGGCCAGGCCAGGGGGGTTGGGTTGGGCTGGGTTTATTGTCCTTCGCTCTTAGACCCCGTAACGACTGATGTTGAGTTCATAGAGTACTCCGTCGTAGACCCTGCGTTAAGAAGTCATATGTGCTTGCACAGCATGACACCGTACGAGCTAGAATCATACGAGTTTTGACGGGCAGTTCTTGTCCCACGATAACTTCGTGGGTGGCTGGTATGCCCAAGCAAGAAAATATGAGACTGTGGATGATCAGTTTCTGTCGGTGTGATGTCACGTGGCTGAGCTAACTGAGACATTGCATTACACCAACAGAGCACATGAACGAATCCCCAGATATTCATTGTCCACTGAGGCTTTGTTCACGAAATGCAAGTGCTGTATATCTTATGCAAGAAATATCTTATCATTGCCTGTTTTTGACACTCGCCGGAGAAATAACATCACTGTGGCAAGATTTGACCTTCATCCCCAGACAAGACAGAACATCATGAGTTGAGCAATGATTCGCCCCCACTAACATCATCAATTAACTAAACCCCTAAAACCTCACCCGAAACTCTATGACTTAAACCCATCTTCCGTTCGCGTGGGGTTCTTCCGGACCTTCATCATACCGGCGATTTCTTCATGTGGGCCATTAAATTCGGCCCGGTCCGGACAGCCATGGCGGGCCTCCTCGGAAACGGAGCGGCCATTACGGGATATGACGGCGTTCCTGCCGATCTCCCAATGGCCTTTGCTCTCTTGTGATTTTGACTTCCTTAGCAATCTGCAGGGTCTTTTACACCCCTTATAGTTAGTACCGTTATCCTTGCGAGCATGTGTCTACTACGTAGGAGTCTTATGTTAGCTCCCTGGTGTCACCATCTCATTCATGCACTTCTACGCGAGTAAGATGTCTATTACATCATGTCTGTCATATGTGTAGATACAATTCGCTGCATTCTACTTCTCCTTTCTGCACGAAGGGTCCGGCGAGCATTAAGCTCCATTACTACACAACGTCATTGATACTGAGGTATGAGCATAATCGTTCATAGACGAATCAGTGTCTAGGGCTAACTGCCATAGTGTTTCTCGTTTATCTTAATGTTTTTAATATTGTACAATTAAACAAATGGGTATAGATGCTATCATAAGAGACGTCATCATGTTCTTTGATGGTTAATCAGAGCTGAGAAATCTGTACGCCAATTCCCCCAGGGAACCAACCTCCAGCTAGCACTGGCAACTAGCTTATGCATGATCTACATTACATCAATCAGAGATCCTTATACTAAGATCGTTCAAGTATTCTTGGAAGCCAGTGTATTGGGAAAACCCGGTCACCCGGCCCGCAGAACCGTGTTGGGCTCAACATCCAACCAATAAAGTCATATTCCCCGACACTGCACCCCAGGATATCACCCCAGAATTATCTTCTCGGGGCGACATTTCAGCCCACCAAGTTTCTTGGGGTAGCAATTGCATCCAAGGGGCGTATCTTGGTCGTATGGGAGCAAGGGGCGGCGCTACTATTGAATAATGCCGCAGTCTGAAGTAGAAGTAAAAGAATAGAGTACGTCAGAGCTGATGACGAAGTAGCCTTGTGGTTTCGTTTTGAGTGTCATCTATCAATCTGACACAGATCGACCGGCACCTACGGAGTACCGAGGAACGCGCGTCTTCTCACTTCCGCCTCCTTGAGGATTTCCGAGGATAGACTCAAGCTAGGGGCCAGGGTTGCATATCGTTCAACCTCTATCACAACATCATTGATCATTTGGTCCAGCGCCTCACGGTGAGGCACCAAGGTTAGCAGAATGCTGAGCAGTGACGGCGACATGCTGGCACCCATAATGAGTAGCGTTTGGGAGACTATTGATAGAGCACCTTGCCAGATGTATGGCATATGACCGGCATGACTAGGTCCATGTTAGCTATTAACTATGCTCAAAATTAAATGGAGACTCACTGTTCATGGATATGTTCGAGTTGTCGAATAGAAGCCTCCAAGCACTTGTGGCAGTTCTCCCGCACAGCAGGGTCTAATACTGCTTGCTCGTTGTCTAGCACTGCTAGAATGTATGGCCGATATATGATGGTGCGACAGGCAAAGAACCGAAGTCGAAGGACTGTTTGAACAGGATCTTGCAGCGCATTTCGAGTGAAAGGAAATTGTAGTGGCAGTGGTAAACTCTCGTACCATTGGCTTAGTTGGTAGTCAAGTTCTGCCACCACCGGGTCCAGGCTTGTCGTTGATGCAATCGAGTCCTTAGAATATATGAGCTGGCTCACCCTATTCAACAGCCGACGTAGAGCAATCTCTGCGAGAAAATACCAAAGCTCATCTCGACCGACTTGCTCCGATTCATCTCCTTCAAATCCACAGGGCAAGCCAACGTTTTCCTCAAATTGAACAACCCCTGAATGAGGCAGGTCGAGTTCCGCGAGAAGATCACTCTCGAAGAGTAGTGCATTCCAGTAGATTCGCTCCACGAGTTCTCGCTGGTGGCTTGGGATACGGCTTGGGGCCATAAGTAGCAGCTGTAGCTTCGTGCTCGTTGTGCAAAGCAGATTCCATGCCTCCATAGGGCGGACTAGGTAAAAGTGATAAGCAGCAGCAAGGAGATGGCATTGTGCCGCCACTACACTGTTGGCAGTCATCAATCCTGGCAGAAGCGACCATGCTGCGGTGAAGTATTGCAGTCCAGGGGGATCTTCCTGAGGCAAGATTCTTGAAATGCTGCCATGCAAGCTTGCCTGACCAAGGGCAAGAACAAGAAGCACGATACAACTCTCCGGTCCCTCTCTGAAACCATTGGACAAGGCTGTGCGGTACTGGCTCCTCCAGGTATATGGGTTGACGCAAGCATACCAAATATTAACTCTCTCAAAATAAGCCTCGATGTAAGCCTGGGTGTTCGACAAGTCCACACACGGAGTTTTGGTCAGAGTGTGGAGTGGTTCTCGTGCCATTTCCAGTTGTAATAGAATCTGAGGATCGCATGGTCGCGACACTAAATCTCGGATCAAAGGCCATTGGAGTAAATGCATAGTGGCATTGGTGTGGACTTTAGGCATGGTAGAGATATTGGTTCCGGTCGGTTGGGCGGACCAAGTCCCAAATCCACCATTGGGGATAGAGCCAAAAGAGGCAGCATTGGCCGACAGCATCATGTTGTCTCCATCAAGCCCCGTGCCATTGCTCATCCCAGGCGAATTGTCAGTTAGGTTTAGTCCATTTGCTGTTGTGTTCACCATATTCATCTGAAGGAGATTTTCAATGCGATTTAGACGCTCCAAGATCAGCTTGTCACCAGCATCAAGCTTAATGCCTGGCTCTCGGTAGATGCACTCAGCACCGAGCTCTGTGCAGAGCTTGCACTTTGGCTTTGTGCCATCGCAACGGGATTTCCTCGAGCGGCAAACCTCGCACTAGTGGGAGTCAGTATACAAAAGCGGAAATGATATGAATAAACAAAATAAAAATGGTGTAGTGACGCACAGCAATAGTGGCCCTACGGCGGGGGTAATCGACACCCGTTTCGGTATTCCTCCTTTTGAGTGGGTTCGAGCCTTCATCGCTTGAGACCTTTTGCGCGCCATTTGACATGCTGTCAGGTCTGTTGTCAGATGACTGCGAAAGATGCCGAGATTTTTGAGATGCGCTTAGTATGCCCTCCCGGCTGAAACTGGGCGTCCGCTGGTTCTTGTAGCTGACAGGGGACTTGAGCGAGGCGTCAGCCGACATTGCTGTAAGTGAAGACATCGGAAGTTCGAGAGAGAAGCTGTCGCGTGCAGGTACCGTGAAAGGCCGCGCTGCGTTGAGAGAGATTGAATGGAGGGATTCGCCTGTCGATGATGCGGACATGATGATAGATTGGCGTCAAATAAAACGGGATCGAGGAACGACCTCGAGAATAAGTTCCAGTTGAGTTGGTGTAGCGGCACGAACAAAGCAATGATGCGCACAACTCAAAATGCCCTTTCAGTAAAACAGCATTATGTAGCAAGGCCGATGGTCGGGAATGGTGAGATGAGCATCAGACGATGCGACGAAAGCTGACGTTTCAGAGCTCTATTGAACTTGAGCTGGTGAAGAGCGACTGGTTTCCTTGGGAAATGATTCGCGGTTTGGGCGTTCCAACAGACAATTGAACAACGTCAGTCTCACAATAAGAACACCGAAATGTTCTCGAGACACTGAACGTTGAAAGAAGCGTCCTTTCCTGCAACCGAGATGGAGGAGTAAATGGTTATGTATGGGGGAAGAGCCAGGCCAGGACAAGGGTCTCCGAGCCCCCGTTGTTCAGTAGCTGCACTTGGACTTAACCCCGGACCCTGGGTCGGCCGGCGGTGGAACTCGGAAGAGGGTGGTGGAGAAACGGGCGGGAGAGACTAGGTAAGAAAGGTAGAGAGTCAACCTGGGGGACTTCTGGAGAGATGGGATGGGTCATTTATTGGCCCAACAGAGTCGGCCGAAGAGAGTATCCAACAATGGATAGACCCGGTCAACATGTATGTACTCGGTCAAGGTACCTGAGAAGTTGATTTTAAGCATGGCATGACATGTCGAGCAAACCCCGAAATGACTTGTCTCGGGGGCAGTTTTGCTTAAAGTGGTGGTGGCGTACGTTTTGTTTCTTGGTACGAAGGCGATTCGTTTCCAAATCTGGGGTCTCACGGCGTCAGCAAAGAGAGAGTCTGGAGAAGTCCATAGTAGCTACTCTGCTCTGTAGTGCACTGTGGGAATAGAGCTGCCCGTCACGCTGTCCTGGCCTTCCTGAAGCGTTCGCAAGCATCAACTCCATGTGTTCCCCAGAGGATTGGATGGCTCAAGCCAGTTGTTCTCGTTTAACCCGTCATGACAGGGATAAGGTTGAGATGGAGGTGGGCGGCTATTGAGGGGGATTGGTGGGAATCCTTGCACCACGACCGTTTGCGTGTGGAGAAGCGATTTCTGGAGGATGAGGTTCAATTTCTTGCCTGAGATTGGAGTTGTTGACACAATTTTTGTTGTCCAAAGTTGGTAAGTGTTCTATGATGGAGATGTAGGTTAAATGTTGTTGTTGCTTCGTATGTGGATTCCAGGCACATGCTGTGCTTGAAGCTTTGGGGGAAGAGCGGAAATGTCGTCCCATGTTGCGCCTGCCGTACTGCCCTTGCAGCAATATCAAGAGTAATAATGGAAGGAACACATGGGAGAAGCTAATAAACATCCCAGTTATTTCACTTCATTGCTTGAAATGCACCTGGAACTAAAACACAACAATATCATGCCTCATCCTTGAGTTTAACGATGTGATCACACTGCGATCCTCTCCTTACCGTCGCTATTTGACGTAATACGATCCTCTTATTGCCGAGTACCCCATCTTATACATACGTCTCCTCCAAATGGTGGCATAATGAGCCCCGAATAATGCTTCTCTACCACGATTTGACAAACAACCGTACCGTCACCGTCAAGGTCATTAACGGTTCTAGACCCCAGCGGGGTCAGAATCGCCACGAGAGGAGAAGACCTTCAACAGCAAGTGATTGACTGTCTCGGATGGCATCCGGACCTCTCGCTCATGACCATGGGGTCTGCAAATCTTTCAACCCCAGACGGACTTGATGCTTACTTGGAATTCCACTTCCTCACTTGGCGACTTTGTTATAGAATAATATTTCAAATACCGATCTCCGGCTCTTCCGATATATGAATATGACGCACACACCTTTGTTTCCAATAAACGTGGCTTTGAAATCGAAATGTGGTCTCAGCTTAGGATGCTTACACTGACTTACTTACATTAGACCATTGCCTTGCCCAGACGCACCGTCGCTCGACCTCACCCATCATGACAAGCGCTCATGCGCCCGATCCATGTAACGGCCCGAATAGGAGTGCTCTTCCGTTGGAGCCTCGCAGCCCAGTCCAATCCAAATCTCAGCCCGTGACCAACCTGGGGTTCGGTTTTAGCCTGCTCCGGTCTGGGGTGCCCGTCTCAAGACGCCTGTCAACCTGCGGGGAAGCTTAAAAGGTGTGGCACGTTTTGTCCGCCTACGGAAAACTGCTGGCAAGGTTGTTTGATGGATCTTCCGGCTAATTAAGGCTCGCCTTAATCTACCATGTCCAGAGACTCCAGACGACGGCACGGCACAGACAGAAACCCATCGGTTCGGGTCAAGGCTTGAATATATCCAGACTCTCGGGTAGACGATGTCTTCAAGTTGAAAGACACGTTTCTCGTCAGAACTCAAATAGATGATACTGATAATACTACACGTGCATCAGGCCTGCACAGTAAGCTTTATAGCAAGCTGCTCAACCACCAAGAGGATCGAGTTGCCAAGGACCCGTGCCGCTACCCACATCGACAACATCTTCAGGGTCTTGAACACCCTGGCCATCACCTTGAGCCTTGCTACCAGGCTGCGACCTGATCTCCAAATCCACAGTCCCGTCGATTCCCATTTTGGGCATCCGGGAGATTCAATGCCCGATACTACTCCGGCAAGGATTGCACCCACGGGAGAGTAACAGTCTTGTAGTCGAGGCCGGACGGACTGACAGTATCTCATGTTCTCCGAGGTCGCTGCATGAAAGACACAACAACCTACACGCTAATGTAGTGTGCTTCACATCATCCCCTGCGCCACAGCAACACGATCGAGCAGTTGTGGCAGCCCAACACCAATCAAGTGAATAATGGGCATCCATAAAGTGTCCCTGATTCTGCAACCCACAGCTTCTTCGGATCCGGCAGCCGTCAACCCGAAGCTACAACTCAAGGTGTTCAAGGCTGGTGTTGTCTGCATATGAGCAAGTCCTGCGAATTCAAAACGATATTCATAAGTTTCAGGTATTTGGACGGATGGCCGGACATACGTCATAAGCTCTCGTTCTCAGTAACGTCAGTTGCTCGGACGAGATGCACCGAGAAACGGATGCACATTATGACGCCGGACGGAACCAAAGAAGCTTTGAGGCATCTTTCTTCAAAGAGCCAAGCTTATGGTCCCTCGTAGAAGATCACGGCTGTAACTTCGCCTTCCAGCTCTGCATAGGCGATGAAATCACCCAGCATTCCAGTTTTGGCATCCCTCTCAATGATGACGACACGGCCATCACTTTGAAGAGCCACTGCTACCAACGTTCCCGCCTTGTTGATAGAGAAGTGGCGAGGAAATCTGCCTCCACATGGAACATCTTGTTGGAGTGTGAGATGCCCAGTCTCTGAGTCAATTTTGAAACTGACTAAAGGATCAGATGGTATAGCGCCGTTACTGGTGTCAAAGTCTGGAACTTGAAGAGTGCTTTCATTACGAGACGAGACGATCAGGAACTCTCTGTCCGGCTTTGTTCAAAAGTCAGAATTAGCGCAGCTCGAGGGTTATGAACACACTTACTGATACTACAATCTCGGCAGCTGCAGCGCCTTGCGGCACGTCTTTGCCTTCTCCATGGATGCCACTGCTCCATATTTCCTTGAACCTGATAAACTCGCCACCGTACACGACTTCGTAGCCGATAATGGTATTGGTCAGCTCGGTGACAAGGTACACGAATGTCTTTGTCTCCTTGACTACAAAGGCAATATGTCGGGGTCCACTGCCGGGAGCAACGACCAATGGATCCAGCTTGGACAAGCTTAGATTCCCGAAACCAACGCCGTATATGTGAATCATATCTGCTCCCAGATCAGGGACAAGAATAAACCGTTTGCTCGGATCAACGACTGCAGCATGGGGGTGGGATGCTTCTTGTCTTGAGGGATCCGGACCAGGCTCAGGAAGGCTGAACTGTTGGGCATTGAGTGACGTGAGATTTGCTGGATCTTGAATGTCCCAAGTTGTAAATGCCGAACCGCCACTTCAAAGCGTTAGCCGTTTGGTGCTAGACCTTTACGCTCGAACGGAAATACATACTAATGGGCTACAGCCAGCCCGTAATCCCACTCGCCATACATGACCGCACTCACAGGACCAAGGACTGTAGAAGTTTTCGCCAAAGGCGTCAAAGTACCGTTCTCATGCGTTGCAAAGGATGCCAAAGACCCATGCTTCCCATCCTTTAGTCCTTCGTCGGTGCAATAGAGCACTCCGTTATACCAGTCGAGTGTAAGCCATGAAGGGCTTCCAGCACACCCATCTGTTGTGGACAATGCTTCAAGTTTCACAGGCGTATCCCGATACTCAGCAAGGGAGAGATCTAACGTCGTGACAAGTCCACTGTAGGACGCAACATACAACAACACATCCGGCTCGTGATGAGTGTTGGGTTCAAGAATGTCATGGTTGTGACTCCAGTGCGCGCCTCTGCGGTAGTAAGTCTGATATACGCAATGGAGTAAAAAGATAGTGATAGGCGCGGCGAGAAGGAGTGTTGAGACGAGAAGTCTTATGCTATTGTCCCGAAAGGGGTTCCTCGAGAGTTTCTGACGGCTGAGGAACTTCATTGTCTCTAGTCGATGGACAATGTTATGATACTAAGTGGAGGATTATGCCGAGATTAGAGCTGACGCAGCTTCACCGCACTAGCCGCAAGCTATCAACCAGGGTGAGGGCATAGGTGAAACAACAATGCCGATCAAAGAATGAAGAGACTCGAACAAAAGATCGCAATTCTGCGATGAAAACAAAATGGAGGTGAAGATGCAGAAGTGAGATTGAGCCTTAGGCTCTGAGGGAATACACTAGAGAAGAGAAGAGTGGCCGTGCAAATCGGGGTGACACTGTGATGACTTCGTATTGCATGCAAGTATCACCAGACGGATCTAGTGTTGCCGCTAAAAGCATGGATTTAGAGTTCAGCTTCCAACGTCGTTCCGCGGGGGAGCGATCTGTTTCAGAAACAGTTTCAGTTGGCTGCATGTTCGTAATATTTTCATCGATTGGATGATTGTTTGGGAATCATATCATGCTTAGGTGAGGGAGTAGACTAACATTTGGGAACCTGATCCTAAAGGATAAAATCACCTAAGCATATTATCAAAAGCTCAAGGGACTCTTTGATGGGTTTATTTTGGTATCGAAACATTATGAGAAATGCTCACGAAGTTGTAAATATTCTTTAATTTTAGTATCCTCTTACTTCATTTTTGGTATCTCAAAAGCACTCCAGCCAACACCTCACCCTACACTATTTCCACCAAAACTTCTGTCACTAACATCTCCAACATTTTATTTTCTCAACTAGGCCTTTTCTGACGGGAAGTCTTGGATTGCAGGCGTCGTAGTTCCTCTTGATAGAGACATGCTGTATGGAGCCTAGTAGACTGTTAGCTTTGTGCAACCTCGTAGGTGATGCTGTACATACCAGAACTTCTTTAGCGTTACATATTCTCCAAGCAAGTTTACGAACGCTTCCATCTGCGGCCACAACAGGTGGCGCAAACTCAATGCCAAACATTTCTCGAATGGCGTAGACAATCCTCTTGGCATACTTTGTGTCACGCTCGACGTGGCCTCCGAAAGGCTCCTCAGGCTGGTTGGGTGCAATATCTGGATCACGATCCAGACAGTTTTGGACAACTGGAAGAAGTGCGGCCTCGACAGCTTGCTCGTACAAGCCCTTGGCACCAAGATCGACATCCTCTTCGTCAAACTTGCTGATTCGGATCTCGAAAGGTTCTGAAATCGTCATGGCATGATGGTGTCCGTTGTGATGGTATCTGAATTCAAAGACACCTTGTGTCCACCACAACTTGTCACCTTCAAACACGACTTCACCTTCGACTAGGTCGGTTTCTGTGATCTCAGTTGAAGTTACCGGATGCTCTTCGACCACAATGCTAACATCGGCAGTCAAGGCATCATAAGAGCCAGCATTTGTAGGTGCCCATCGTCCCAAAGAAGATACCTCGGTCGTCTCCCTTGAACGATTGTCAGTGACCATGTAAAGACCAATCCAATCTTTCTTGCTGTGGTTGGCGGGGGCCCTCCACTTCACTCGAAGAGGTGCTCCGTACTCAAAAGCCATGGTCTTAACGGGCTTAGGGAACCGGCCTGTCAAACTCTCCTTGCCAGTGTACTTCTCAACGATAGGTGCGTTGTTAACAGGAGTGCCCTGTACAGAAAGAGAGTATAACTTGGGATCATGGCCTTCAAGATCAGGAGCAATTCTTGTAATGGTAAGTCGTGCGGGAGCCATGTTGAAGAGAGCCGAAGTATCTCGCACGATGGTCTTGACACCTGCTGCGAATTTAGGGCGAGCGGTATCAATAAAGTCCTCAACGAATTGGCTGGTGTCATCCAACACCTTGTCGACACTCTCTTGCCATCCCTTGACGGGAGGAGGCAATGATTTCTTGATGAACTTGGTAAGGCCTGCTTCCTGGCGTAGACTGCGACCATAGATCTTCTGCATGTGGGGTCGCTCAATGTACGAGATGTAGTAGACGGTCAAGATCTGGGTGAACAGGGCCATAAGGAAAATGGATCGACTCCACGTAATGAGTGCGGCACCCCACACTGCAGCCGTTCCGAAGAACCGGTCAGGGTTGTTCAGGAACCGGTAAATAGACTTGTAAGTCAATTTAGCCTGTTGATCAAAGAAGAAATCGCCGCAGAACCAGCCAAATTCGCCGAGAGAATCATAGACACTGAATGCGGTCCACAACTGAAGGGCAACGAGACTAGCACCAAGAACATGCTTGAGCAAGACCAGGCCATAGGCCCAGTCTTCAGGAGGCGAGTACATCTTCCAGCAAGCAGCGACAAATGCAGTGTTACACATGATCATGCTGATGTGATGGAGGCCCTTCCATTGGCGCCAGGCTTCACCAGCACTCTCGCCGAATTTAAGGAAGTGGCGTGTCCACATCTTGTTCTTAGACTGTTGGTCGAGAATAAGACCTAGGCCGAGATGATACCAAACACGCCAGACTAGGGCGTGGAACACGAAAGCCGCCTGCCATAGGGCAGTTGAAGGTGTCACAAGAGTGAGGACGGCTACATAGAACGGCATAAGAATGACGGCGAAGTCAGGGACGCGGAACAAGTCAAGATTGCTTAAACCAACAAGATTGTGGACGGGGGCTGGCTCGTCTTTCTGGGCGGGCGTAAGGGTCTGCTGGTCGAATGCACCTTCAAGCGATTTCATATCAGCGGGTATGGCATCACTTTGACCCCCGGAGACGGTTCGCTTGCGAGGAGGAGGTGGGTTGTAGGTTTTCTCAATATGAGGGTTCTCGACAATCACAAGGAATGCGAATTGGGCCAAGTGTGCGAGGATCGAGATGAAGAGAACCTCATAGCTAGCAGCCATCATGGAAATACCATAGTAACCAGCATATCCGATCGAGTACATGGGGTGAGGAGCCATCTCGAAGACACCGTCAAAGGTCAAGTCTTGGTCGATGAGGTAGAAGAAGTCTCCCCAATACCAGGCAAAGTCTTTCACAACACGGTGAGCGTCGAGTTTCACCCAGAGATTGAAGCCGATTAGGGCGATGCCAACAGCCCAGCGGGAGAAACCAATCAAAGGATTCTCCCCTTCAGGAGTGTGGCCACAGACGATGGCGAACAGGCAGTACGACACGAAATCACACATGAGGATCAAATCAACAACCCTTCGGAAGACCAACCAAGTGTTGTACTCAATGGGGGCCTTCTCGAATTCATAGTCCTCGGGGATCTTTGTCTCGAGCTCGTTCTTTAGTAGCTTGTAGAGCCATGGTCGCGGGTTTTTGCCTGTTGAAGGATTCTCGAATAGCTTCCAGCGCCGAGCCCAAGTGACAAGACGTCGGTGGTTTGACTGGATCTGGAGGAGTACACCAATGCCGATGTTGTAACAAGCTCGCCAGAACAGGAAGACAGCGGCGAAAACAATACGTTTCGAGCTAGACGGCAAGAAATAAGCAGCTAAAATGTGAAGACCCAGAATTGTCAAGACAATTGCATCAGAAAGGTTCTTAGGTTGTCGAGGATCCAAAAGCTGAGAAACCATATCATGGGTTGTGGGTACGATAAAGACTACATGTGACAGTCAGCCAAAGACGCACCGACGCAACACACCACCACAACAACCTTAATGGATTGTACATACCTGTGCCGTCTGGGGTTCGACCATACGTCTTACTAGACTTATCAGATTGGAAAGGCGCATCAGATGACTGGCGAATATGCCCTGGTTCTGCTTGAGGCTTGTCTTGCTGGGCAGGAGGATCAACCCCGGATTGCCGTTGCCGAAGCCCATGGCTGGCGGCTGGCAGATCGGCGGCAGTACTCATGACTGGCGGCGATTCAGCAATAAGAGGGTGATACGATGGCGACAAGGGATATCCAAGAAAGACGGCGACGAACTGGCAAGTTGAATGCCAAAAGGAGAAAAAGAGTGAAGGTTGAAATTGAAAGAAAGATGAGGGAGATCGGAATGGAAGAAGTTAATAGTCGGCTGTTGGGAGGGTTGCGGCGGGAGTTTGAAACGACGTCAGGGCTCCGCTGGCTTAGACGTTAGGGACGGGGTCACCTGGTTCAGAGCTATCAATCGCTGGACCGGCTGTTTAAGCCCTGGCTTAAGATGCTAGTTCCTGGTTTAGCTCTGGGTCTGGGTCTGGAGCTGTGGCTCCATAAGTCAAAGAGGGGAGCGATTTAGCAGGGGATTGAGTGTCGATTTCCAGTGAGCGTTGGAGAATGAGAGCAACATGCATGAAGCTACTGATTGGTGCGAGGTTTGAAAGCGGCGTATGAGAAGATGCTGTTTGAGCCTGTTTGATGGAACAGTAACTTATGTGTAAGTGAGAAAAGATGATGAAAAGAAGAGGGAGAATGACGAATTTGACGAGAAGTTGTTGGGAAATGTCCAGTTCGTGAAACCAGGCAAGCAGCGCCTTCCGTCTCGTTCAAACGAACATGTGCAATTAACAGGGCCTATCACGGACTTGCCTCTCTACAGTGCATTAAGGCTTGAATGGGGGGCGTCCATTTCGCATTTGCGCCGCGACAGGAGCGCTAAACCCACTGTGATTACGGGCCACTTCCATCAACAAGTGAGATGCGCGCGGGGCTACAGTAGCATGGCCGAAAGTGACAATACAGCGGAGACTCTGAGCTTCCATCATCTTCCCCCACTCGTTGAGTCGCGTGCTTTATTTCTTTGGTTGCGGGCAGCATCTTGAGAACCACGGCAACAAAGAATGGTATATTCGAAGTCAGCACTTGTCGATACCTTATTGCTAGAGCCAATCAATCATTTCTATCCATTCCAAGCAGTTTTGTAAACCACAAGAAGACTCTTACCACCGATTCTACCCGTTTGCCATGCCCGCTCCCTCATGGACTCTAACCGGTCTCCGGCTCCGTGATGGAGGACGCCTCCCGATAGGTACCACGGCGAGAAACCCCACAACGGGGTGGGGGCATCGGAAGCGAGTTGCTCTACCTCTTCTGAGCTCACAGTCTGAAAGTGGACGACGATCTGGTGGCTTTTCTCCGTAGAACCCTCATTTCTTTTACTCGGATAGTCAATAAACCCTGGTCTTTTAGTCTAAGCGTGGGGTACAATCACATGCAAATCTGGTTCAAATAATGGAAGAAACGACAAAACATCCTAGACGATTTCTCCCAACAAAATGGAAAATTAGAACTGTTTCTAGGGTCTGACTATTGCAGCTATTGCAAGGGGTTAAAGCGGTATTTTATTTAGGTGCTTTTCCATGGACAAAAACACCTAAGCAATGGAGACTCGAGAAGCATGGCGAGACGGCGAGACTAGGATACAAGAACAAGGAATAAATACAGCATACGAGCATGTTCCCTCGCAGAGAGCTGTCTGAGAAGCGTTGGTTTCTCCTCAAGTCTCCTCAAGCCAGAGTATATCCAAATGACGAGCACGGCGGAGTTGAACTGTCAGCTCTTATGTGATAAAGTTCAGAGCAAAAAACTATTGTCCTGGGGCTGAACTTTTCACGGTTGAACCATTTCCTTAGTGCAGGAGCCATTTGTCCAGGACTTTACCCAAAGGCAAAGTGTTTGGGGTGTTCTGACTATATAAACCTTTACTCTTCTAGGTTCAGGCTGCAACTGAGGCAGCTAACTTCATGATATCGACTCAATGAAGCTTTGCCACCTGGGAGGCAATGAATGTTTAAATTATGCTAGACTTTAGAGATGCTTGGATACCTTTCGAGGCTGATATGCAAAGTTGAGAAAAAATATATTTTAAGAGTTACTCAATATCATGCTCTGCCTTCAGCAACACAGAGACGCTGATGATATGGCACTTCAACACTCTTAGTTAGGACGCCATCTTCACAGGATTTATCTGCAGTAATAACTTGTCCATTCACTATAACTTTGAGAATATGCAAATAACAATGTTCTTCGGCCTTTTTAGACTGATCACAAGACCTCCATTCTGAATCGGGAATATCTGTCAAACAAGCATGGAATATCCGCCCTAGTCACAAATATTCAGGGTCTCGAATTATACGACCCTTGCACTACAAGCTAGTCAAATCTGTTGAGATGAAAAGAGACCAATTGTCATAGTGATCGTGGCCTTTTCTACTTCCTATAAGGGAAACCCGAAAGAGCCCCGTTGGCATGTAAATGCACGAGTTATATCCCGCATCGTCTGACCCTTGCTTATTTGCGACTGAGCTAACCTCGTGTCTTAGAGACCTCGGGTTGAGAACCGGTTAATACTGGATAAGGACATTTATTTATCTTCGATTTTCCATTTGTTTCCATGGCAGAATACACAGCCTAATTCTCTATTGAATGGACCTTCTCTCATCTTGAAAATTACGAGCTCAGAATAATTGACCATTCCACCAGTCTTAAGGCTTCCTCATCTCCCAGCCGAGGAGAGGGTATTCCACCCAGAGTTTGAGCATTTCTCGGCGGTATTACTAAGATGGAATATGGAACGAAGCCACAGAGTATCTGAAAACACTTTTCCTTTAAACATTGATCGATGTTTTGTCTGTTCATGGCCTACTGTTACTAAGCCAGACCTTACAGTCGAGCTGCCAGATCGAGGTGTGAGTATGTTGAAGTGTCAATTATTGATTAAATAGGTCATGTTTTATGATAACATGTTGGCTATTCATTTATCAAGATTCACAAGGATGAATACCTGAAATACGAAAGGACATCAATAGTACTTTTCCCATCACAAGATCCCACCATAAGACACTTTACCTGGCGATATCTAGTAACGAATCCTTTACCACAGATCTTACATCTTTCTGTGCTCAGTTAGATGAACACGTGTATACATGAGGAGCGGGTGTGATGTGAAGGCGCAGGATCTCGGGAGACTTGGCTATCACTGGAGCTGAGTGACATTATGAGGCTACACTTTCAAGAGCAATGCACGAATCCCGCGCATGGTCAAGCCGTTCCACCTGATAACAAACATTTGCTACACTAATTATGCTGCAGATAGCCAGACCAAATCCGTGGCAGACATTTGATGTATTGTTATACGTGCTCATTTGTGAGTTTATAGCCCACCTACGATTATCTACTCAAGGACGACCCTGATATACACAAGAACAACATCTGTTTTGTAAAAGAAAATAACACTCAAAGCTTCAGTCTAAAAGACGGCTCGTCACTGTCTCCTTTTTATCGCTGCATCAAGTAGCCCTTAAAGCACATGCTGCCCACTCTCGATGACCAGTCATTTAACAGATCTTGATTTGTGCTGTCCCCCCCTATCTTCACATCATACCTCATACGACAAAAAGACCAAAGTTCACTTTTGTCCCACTCCAGACCCCATATCCCAAGGGTCAAGAAATTCATGAGATTGAAAAAAACAAATATCTTTTTTGAAAAAAATCCCCGCAACCGATCGATGCAATTACCGTGCGTGACAACTAACCCATGACAAGATCGAAACATGATCAGCAGCCGCCTTACTGAGCCTTCTTGGCAAACTCCACCCGCAGAATGAGATGCTTGAAACCAAATCCGTCCATCTTCGCACAGGCCTTGACGGCATCGCCCCGGTCCGCGAAGCTGATGAACGCAAAGCCCTTGGCCATACCGGTTTCCCGGTCCTTGGCAAGGAATACTCGGGTGACGCGGCCGAAGCGCTCGAACATGTCGCGCAGCTCTTGCTCCTCTGCCATCTCGGAGACCTATATATGTTTGTCAGTGTGGATATGTGGATGGGCGACGTGATTGCACTTACGTTGGTGACACGCAGTGTAGCAAAGTCGTCCCTCTCGCCGAACTTGGATCCCATTCGCTCGCCAGCTGCTCCGGTTCCACGCAGGGCGGGAGGAACATATGAACCCTTCTTGTTACCAGCAGCGCCCGCACCAGCAGCCGCGGGCTCGTCTCCCATACCAGCAGCAACATCCCCAGCAGGAGTCTCTCCAATAGGCGCCATGGTATCCTTGTAGGGACATCTGGCAGTGAAATGCTGACCGTTGCAGATACGGCACTTGACCTGCTTGTCCTTGAGCTTGTCCTTCATGGACTGGGCGTTGGCGTCAGCGGACTCATCCTTCTCGGCCTTTCGCCAGTTGACGCTTGGTCGGAAGATGATGTTCTCGCCGACGGAGGTGGTGTCGGGGGCAGGGCCGGGG